>JANHFO010000622.1:783403-797612 GCA_032468095.1 Pareas carinatus
TATATCGCGGCGCCGGCAGCCACAGCCACTCGGTCTTGGAGGGATTGAGCCTGAGTCTATTACACCCCATCCAGATCTGCACCGCCTCCAGGCACCGGGACATCACCTCGACGACATCATTGGGGTATTTAGTTTAATACTAAATGGTGTTGCCTCACCATTAAGGTTTGACTGATCTTGCCAGAATTTGGAATATAAACAAGATTGATTCTGGATGGTATATAAATGAGAAACCACCAGAGCAGAGGTTTTCAAACTTTTTCAAGCTGCGGACTCCAAAACATGCCATTGCTACATGGCGGACCCCATTCCCACAAATTCAACTAACTACTAATTGACATTTAGTATTAAATTAATTGACAATTCAATTAATTGAACTTGCCATGGACCCCAAGGGGTTCGCGGGCCACAGTTTGAAAACCTCTGCACCAGGAAATATCAGATTAGAGACTAGACTGAGTAGTGCTGAAGTTGAGAAATATTGCCAAATAAACTGCATGGATATGCCTATCAAGTTAGCAAGACCCAAGTTCCATTGGAAGGAAGCTTTACTCTTACTGACAGTGGTAAGGGGAGCGCAGAGGTCACTTGACCATGCATTTTAAATCTTGAAATTTGTTCATATTAGCTTTGGTTTATTTATACTCTGTTTATAAATAATTTATCCCAGTTTCAGTCTGTGGTTCTCTCCAGCTTTTGAAGCTTACCTTTTTGTCTGCTCAAATTAAGTTCTGCTCCTTTTGGGATATACCTTTTAATATGGATATTGCATGGCCCATTCCTGGAAATTTATGTGGCGTTCAGTTAATGCTATCCTTTAGTATAACCTCACATTCCAACAAATCTGCCCTCTCCAGTTATGTCCATATGACTCAGGTTTTCCGAACCTGAATTCTCAAATATTGACATTTGCGTTGTGCCCTGACCTGGTAGCGTGGGAAATCCACGAGACACAATTGGTGGAAGATACAACGGCAATAGACTGCCAATCAGGAGCGAGTGGAATAGTACTCTGCACAGCCATTGGTCAGCCGCCGGACCAAGAGTTTTGAATTTATAGAGACACGGAGCATGTGCCCGTTGTCTCGGTTTAAGTTCTTCAATAAAGTTGGTTGTATTACGATCATGTCCATGCAGTTGTTGCCCTTCCTACACTACACAACAATTTGGTTGTCTAAGATTACTTTGTTTCTTTGTCTTTTGTCTTCAAAGCAGGATGCACAATGTTATAACATGACCTTGCAAGAGAACAACTTGTGCTAGGACATTTCTATCCATGAAGACTGGATAATCAGTTGCATCATGCATAAGGAAGCTAGCATAAGGTAAATAATGATAACAACAGAGCCTGTGAGCAAGGTCATGTACACCTTAAGCCTGGTCAGCACTTCCCTGAACCATATAAGGAAACACAAGCACACCTCTACAGGAGATGAGGAGGAAGGAAGTTCCTTATATGCATGTGTAGTAACCACCCATGTTACCACCTTCTGATAAGCTAATAAAAGAGATCACCGGACCTTGGTCCGGGTTCCTCATCCCGAGAAACTCCGTGTGTGTGTGTCTTCTTCAGCTCTGGCTGCATGGGGAAACTGCTGGCTGCGTGATCCACCACAGGCCTCTCTCCTCTCCAGACTTCCCTATGGATTTCATTATGCATGATTTTTAAAAAGTACATGGAGAAGCAACAATAATTAGGGGTGCAACCTAATAGCAATTGTAAATTGATTCCACAACATCATTGTTGTGTGTGGGAGGGGTAGATATGGCGGTAACAGGGGACAAATCCTATAAGGGGCGCACTGCCCCGCTATGTTCAAGTGGTGGCACGTCCCGACCCCCATAGCTCTTCCTGTGATCTAGGTGGTACAGGCTTTCAGGCCCCAGGCCTATGGCTGCTGCTATGTAATACCAGGTCCATGGTAAATAAAGCCCCCCTCATCTGTGAGCTGGTTTAAGAGGGGAGAGCAGACCTGACAGGAATTACGGAGACCTGGTTGGGTCAGGAGAGAGGGTCCCCCTCATTGAGATGTGCCCACCAGGTTTCCGAGCATTCCACCAACTGCGAGCCCAGGGGAGAGGAAGGGGTGTGGCGGTTTTAATTAAGGAGAAGTTCGTACCAAGGGAGGTCACTGTTCCTCAGGTGTCCGACTGTGAGTCCCTCTTGGTGAAGTGAGACCTGGGAGGCAGAGTGGTGTGCTGGTCGCGTACCTGGCTCCCTGCCACGTGACAGCAGCCCTGCCCGAGCTGCTCGATGTCATCACCGAGGTGGCGGTGGAGACTCCCAGGCATATTGTCATGGGAGACTTCAACCTGCCATCTGCAGGTGAGGCATCTGAGGTGGCTCGGAAGTTCATGATGGCCATGGACCTGACCCATTTAGTACATGGGCCCACGCACTCAGGGGAACACACGCTGGACCTGATTTTTGCCTCTGGACAGTGGTTAAATGATCTGAGTTTAGGGGACATAGCTGTTGAACCCCTGTCATGGTCAGATCATTGTCTCCTTTGGTTGAACTTCCTGACTGCCCCACCCAGCCGCGGGAGGTGGAACAGGTTACATGGTTCTTCCCCAGGCTCCTGATGGACCCTTATAGGTTCAAGATGGAGCTTGGGCCATTTCCTGAAGGTCTGTCCCACGGCTCGGTCGAGGAGCTGGCAGCCATCTGGAACAGGGTGGCTGCTGATGCTCTGGATCGGGTCGTGCCTTTGAGACCTCTGATCTGGCATCGAATCACCCTGGAAAAGATGCCTAGAGAGCAGTTGGAGGACCGCTCTTTGGTTAGGACTCATCTTAAGTCCTACCTGGACGCGATCAGAGCGGCAAAGAATAATTACTTTTCCACACTGATCGTGTCTGCGGATAACTGCCCTGCCACCCTTTTTGGGATAGCCCACTCTCTCCTCCATTGGGAGAGGCGGGAGGACCCCTTGCAGGGTCAGGCGGAGGATTCCAAAGGTTATTTACAGGACAAGATCGATCAGATCCGGAGTGGCTTGGACTCTGACTGGGTTAGCCCAGGTGGGGTGATTGAGGCTAGTCTTGAGAGTTTTATTTGGGATGAGTTTGCCGCTGTGGATCCTGAGGAGAGGATCCTGAGGCGACTTAATGCAACCACATGTTTACTGGACCCGTGTCCCTCCTGGTTGGTGCTGACCTCTCAGGAGGTGACATGTGGCTGGCTCCAGGATATTATGAATGCTTTGCTGAGGGAGGGGTTCTTGCTGGTCACCTTGAAGGAGACAGTGATGAGGCCCCTACTCAAGAAGCCTTCCCTGGACCTGGCTGTTTTATGTAATTATTGTCCCGCCTCCAACCTTCCTTTTGTGGTGAAGGTTGCAGAGAGTGTGATTGCATGACAGCTTCCCCAGTACCTGGATGAAACTATCTATCTAGATCCACTCCAGTCCAGCTTCAGGCCTGGTCACAGCATGGAAACGGCATTGGTCGCATTGGTGGATGATCTCTGGAAGGCCCGAGATAGGGGCTGCTCCTCTATCCTTGTCCTATTAGATCTCTCAATGGCTTTTGATACCATCGACCATGGTATCATGCTGCATCGGCTGGGGGGTTTGGGAGTGGGAGGCACTGTTCTTCGGTGGTTCTCCTCCTACCTCTCTGACCAGTTGCAGACAGTGTTGGCAGGGGGACAGAGGTCAACCCAGTGGTGCCTCACAGTTATGTGAGGTCGATGAGTGAGATCATCCATGGCTTTGGGGTGGAGTTCCATCACTACGCTGATGACATTCAGCTGTACATCTCCACCCCAGGCCACCCCAATGATGCCGTCGAAGTGATGTCTCAGTGCCTGGAGGCCATGTGGATCTGGATGGGGAGCAACAGACTCAAACTCAACCCCTCCAAGACTGAGTGGCTGTGGCTACCGGCATCCCGATATTGCCAGCTGATGCCATTGCTGGCTATTGGGGGCAAAATATTGGCCCCAATGGAAAGGGCTTGCAATCTGGGTGTCCTCCTGGATGCAAGGCTGTCTTTGGTGGACCATGTGGCAGCCGTCACCAGGGGGGCTTTTTATCAGGTTTGCCTGGTACGCCAGTTGCTCCCCTTTCTAGATCGGGACACCTTGTAGACAGTCACTCAAGCGCTCGTCACTGCTTGCCTGGACTACTGCAATGCTCTCTACATGGGGCTTCCCTTGGGATGCACCCGGAGGCTCCAGTTGGTACAGAATGCGGCCGTGCAGGGAATTATAGGGACCAGGGGTTGTGCCCATGTGACCCCCCTCCTGCACGAGCTGCACTGGTTGCCGGTGGTCTTCCAGGTGTACTTCAAGGTGCTAGTTACTACCTTTAAAATGCTCCATGGCTTAGGACCTAGATATTTACAGGACCGCATTCTACCAGCAAATACCTCTCACCGACCAGTACGCTCCCACGGAGAGGACCTCCTCAGGGTGTCGTCGGCTAGACAATGTCGGCTGGCGACCCAGGGGGAGAGCCTTCTCTGTGGCAGCACCCACCCTCTGTAATGACCTCCCCCCAGAGATACGGACAATATCGGATCTTCATGCTTTCCGCCGTGCCTTAAAAACTTACCTCTTTGTTCAGGCCGGTTTGGCCTTGCCTCACCTCTCCCCTCTTAATATTTTAGATTTTTTATTTAGTTTAAATTGGTTTTAATATTTGGTTTTTTAGAAAATTCAGCCACCTGTTAACATATATATATATTTAATAGAGTTTTAATTGATGTCTATAATTGTGTATTTTATAGGCTGGGTCGCTTTGGTGGAGAAGGGCGGTATGGAAATTTAAATAAAGAAAGAAAAATTGTAAAATATTGTATCTTGGATACAATAGTGTCCATTCAGCAATGGAAAGACTTTGAACTGATGGAACTTTGCCTCCAGTGCAGCTTCCATATTTATTTTGTAATGTTGGACCATTTGGAGATGAGAAAGAGGAAATGCCTCATTTTTTTAATGGAAATAGCAAAATTCTAAACTTTTTTCTTGAGGAGAAATGAATTGGAAAAGAAACCAAATGAAACTAAAACTCTGAAATACTAATGTATAGACATTAAGAAAATCCGCCCATTTCTAATAACCAAATCTATTTTGCATGTTATATGACTTTAGAAAGCCTGTCTTTCACTGATTCATTTGTTGACAAAACTGGGGAGTTTTTTATTTTGTTTTGTTTTTATAAGCAACCTAACTTTTTTAATTAAAAAAAATTAAATGAACATGGAATGTGGCACATATGAACTGCAAATAGTTACTCTCTGCAACCTATGCAAAAAGAGATTGCCTTGTGCCGGTTCTTCAGAATCAGCATTAAGTACCTCTTTAGATGCCTTTCCTCAGTTTCAATAGCTGCATCATGCTGGTGCTTTTATGATGAATTTTATAGCATTCTTGGAATTTTCTTCACTCTCTCCTCTTTTTGTCTTCATGTATAATTTTTTTTTTGTTTCAGGAGTTTTCTGTTGTAGACATGAATATGTGAATATGTCAAGTATCGTATGCTGCTCAGCTTTCAGTGGTGAAGCTAAAGCCCACATTAAAAAGAATAACTCAGTGCCATTAAAATGCTGTGTGACTGAACTTATTCCAGAGAGCGAAGAATGTTGTAATGGACTTGGATATAATCCCTTGAAATATGTTTGCGCTGACAGGATTTCATCTGGAATGATGATGAAGGTAATTGATAGAAAACCTCTTGGTGGTTCTGATTTGACAATGGGAAGAGAAATACATTGTTCATAACAATTTTTGTAAAATAGGAATATAAAAACTCCTCTGTGCATTATTCATTTTCACATTACATCCATATTAATACCAAATGAGTTTGCCATGATTGATGTTATTGCAGTGAATTCTAAAGGAATTAATAATGATTAGCTGCTTCTTGTAAAGTGTTGTTCAGCACTTCAGATTAGTATAAAGGCTAAAAGTTAACATTCTGGTCTGGCTGGAAAAGGTGCATGTGTATATACAGTAATGTTCAATTGAATGGCTGTTTCATATAGCCAGTGATTCGAGCAGTCATAAAGTTTGTGTTGGATTTGCATGAAATATATATAATATCCATATATGAAGTGGTGGGGGGATTGCCAAAATTTGTCATTTTAACTTTATGGCCATATAAGCACAACTAAGAAGAAATATTAAGCAGTTCAAATTGTCAATGGGTAAAACAAAAATATTCATTAGAATAAAACATCTGTAAAGCTAAAGTAAAGGTTTTTCCTGTCCAGTCGTGTCCAACTCTAGGAGGTGGTGATCATCTCTGTTTCCTAATCAAGGGAGGCAGTGTTGTCTGAAGACACTTCTGTGGTCATGTGGCCAGCATTACTATACACCAAAGTGTACAGAATGCTGTTACCTTCCCACCAAAGTGGTACCTCTTTATCTACTTGCATAAGCATGCTTTCGGACTGATCGGTGGACAGGACCTGGGCCAAATAACAGGATCTCATGCAGCACTCAGGCGTTGAACCTGGGCTGTCAGCTTTCCAGCTAATAAGCTCAGGTCTTTACCCGTGGAGCTATGAAATACATATTAAAAATCATTACGTCAGTAAAGTGTAATGGAGTTAGAAGATTTCAGAGGGTTTCAATAAGATCCAATAAATCTATTGAGGCTAAAAGTTTGATTCATTAAGATGAGTGCCAGGCAGAACTCTGTAGGGAAGGGTTTCAAAAAGTGGGAAGCAACTCATACCGAATTATAGCATTTGGGAGCCTTTCTCTTTCCTTCCTGTCTCAGAATGGTAAATACTAATTAAAACATAAAAGCAGTAGGATTGAAAAATTGAGTCTTTTAAAAAAATATGAGTAAACTAAAAAAAAAAGATACAACCAAAAGATAATAAGGTGGGACATTCGTATTTCATGCAAGGTACCATTATAAGAGCTTGGAAATGTGTATCAGGAAATTGTCTATGTGTGTCTATGTGAGTTGTTTTCAAAGGTCTTTCAAAAGTCTGGGAACTATTGTTATAGATAAAAGAAGAACCGAAATGTATCCTACTGTGTCTTATATCTACTGAAGCAGTGACATACTGTGGACAGTGTAACTTTGATGAGGAAACTTGTTTATGTGCTTGGATAAAAAGTTTCCTTAGCTATACAAAAAATAAAGAAAATAAAAACATGTGCCAATCTTTGGAGGAGAAGATTTACACAGGAGGCCCAACTCAATATTCATTCAAAGGTAAAATAGCATGTGTTGACTCATTAACTAAAGGTTATAAATTCTGTAATCAATTCAGTAAAGTATCTTTGGAAATTATTTTGAAATGAATAAAATCTTTTTATTAGTATACTGACAGATATAAATGCAACACTAATTATGATTGATATAAATATAGGATCCCAATTGAATCAAATTAAGAGTTCATCAAACCAGCTTTGTGCTTGGAAAAGGGATCACCAAAAAACCATCTCTCCTATATCCTTTTTCTCTAAACTTACATATCTGAAAACATATGCATAATCTTGGTTTGCATGCTCTCTCCATAATTTTTATTACCTTCCTTGAAATCTATCAGAGCTAGTGGTCACTGACACATTTTATGGCTACAAATTTATCCCATAACTATGTGCTTTGACATGAATTGCTTCAAATCTCACATCCTCTAATGATATTTAATGGTTGAAATTGTCATGATTATTGTTTCAATTACTTCAAAATGTGAGAAAATAACCCCATTGTATTGGCAGCTTCTCATTTCCCTATTTCATGCTCTGGACTTTCACCGCAATGTTTTCCACTAAAAACATAAGTTTCACTAAATAATTTTACTTTCTACTATTTTTACAAGAAAGGAAGAAAAAAATCCATTTTCTTTATTCCATATATGTGTAATGAACTTTTGATTTATGCAGCATTCTTCTAAAGTGCAAAATTTATGGAATGAGGAGATAGGTTCACAAATCTGAACGTTAACCAGATTGAGTCAGATATATCTAAATAGAAGTCCAATATACCTAGCATGTAGATTGACAATAATCTCTTATTAAATATTTTCTTTGTAGATAAGAATCTAGAGCCTCATGTTACATATGAATACAGGCTAGCTGCATGGAACAAATATGGAAAAGTTTTTAGTGACTTGAACAGTGCAACCACTAAACAAGATGTCCCTGAAGGTATAGGTCCACCTCACTGGACAAAAGTGGATAATCGTGAAGATGTAATATTTCTAACATGGAAGGAACCTTATCAAACAAATGGTATAGTATTTTAGCAAAATACAATGTCTGATTTAGCATTTATCCAGCACAAGGTATTTTCGAAACAAAAACATTTACAGTAAAATAATATTCTTCTTAAGTGTGCAGCCCTAATATTTTATGTATCTTCAAAGAAGAATCTGTGTGTGCAGATAAATAAATATATCATACACAAATATTTGCAGATCAAAACATGCTCATACCCATATGTATGTAAATGTGTATGTATACACATAATATATACGGAATATATGCACATAATATATATTTGCATATATGATTTGGCTTCAAATTCAAAAGCTGTTTGGATGCACAGGAGTGTGAACATAGCATCTGTTCACAAACCTTTAAAGCAGTTGTTCCTTTTCTTGGGGTAGCCATGTATTTCCCAGAAAAGACACAGTTCTTTTCAAATTCTACTGACGAGTGCTACATTTTCCCTTCTCCATGTGCTCTGAAGCATCTTCCTAAATTACTTCTAACTTCTGAAGTGTTGCACTTCAGAACTTCAGAGAGTGTGAGTGTATGTGATTTTATTTATTCATTTATACTGGTGAAGAAAAACCCACTTTAATTATGGAATCAGTTCCAGAACTTCATCTTCACCATAAAAAAATTGTGTGATATTTGATAAAATATTTCTACTTTTTTCTGTCTTATCATATTGGCATCTTGTTCCCAACATTCTCCAACCTGTAACTTTGTCCTCCTTTGAATGTAAAATTACATTATGGTGAATATTACACGAACAAACTCTGTGCTATTGTGCTTCCTCTCTTTCTCTTCTCTGGCACAGCTGCAAAGTGGAGTTTAAAGTCGGTGCTCCTATTTTTATTGAAGTGGAGCTGAAGACCATTCTCCTGTACTATGCTGTGGTTAATATCATAGCTTACAAAAATGTATCAGCTTTATAAGACATTGTTGAAAATTACTGATTCTGACCTCAATTGCTTTATATTAAGATATAACTTTAAAAATTAATTTATTAAAAACTGAAAGGAAAGGTATGTTACTGCCAAGAAAATTACATGTATACATCTAACAAAGTAACTAGGAATCAAACTTAATTTAAGAGAGGAGGAGATGGAATAGTGTAATCAGGTTTTTTGTTCATTTTTAAATATTTTGTCATAAGTTGTTGCTCTTGTTTATCTCTGCTCTCCTCTTTTTCCCTTGTAATTGCCGGGTCTTCTTCCTTCAATCTCTGTATAAATTTCTTCAGTAATTGTCATGCACAATCTAATGTCATTGGAGTATTTTTTTTTTACCAATTTATTTCATATAGCTTTTCAATCTTTCTAATATTTCAAATATTAGTTTTCAAAGTCCTCTTAAAAACCTCTCAGTGTTTTAATTTCTTTCCAGCTCTCTTTCCCATTTCATAGTAAGTTGCCATTTTCTTTTCTTCTCTTCTGGAATTTTATCTCCGCTATTTCTTTTCCCCTTTTTAAAAAAAATCCTTTTAGGAAAATGCATATGAATCCACAAGTTGCTGTCAAAATCAGCTGTTCTTAGACTTAGAAAAAAGGGGAGACTCAGCTTTTGTTTTGACTCATCTGTGGCTGAGGCTGCCTGAAGGCAGACTTCCTCCCATACATTTGAAGGGTTTCTCCTTTCAGCAAGATCGGCCGCTGCCTGATCCTGTTCTCATGAAAGTCCCCTTCTTTTTCGTTGTCTCTATGGCACAACTCTGAATCTCTAAGGGTTCAAGGGGCAGGAGGAATTTGAACTTTAAGACCGGAGTTCAATCTGTCAGCCCGCTTTTGCCGCGACGTTGAGCTCCACCCCCGAGAATAGTGTAATCAGAATTCACAGACCTAAAATTCAAAATTCATTCAGGCAATTTTAGTGACATATCCAAACAAACCCAAAAAGTCACCCAGTATGTTATTTATTTTTGGTATCAGGTTACGATTTAAGCATATCTTTTTCTTACAGAATTGTTGTAATACTTTCTAACTTTAGTATATAATTACCTGGAATACATTTAATACAAACAAATGTTTGGTTTTAATTCCTTTATTAATTAGGTATCATCATTTATTATATCATTCTCCGAAATGGAGTCGAACATTTCAGAGGAAAAGAACTGAGCTTCATGGACACTAGTGATATTCAGCCATACCAGGAATACTCATATCTATTGCGTGCTTGCACTGTGGCTGGATGTTCAGACAGTAGCACGGTGAGTAAATCTTTCAGTAAGCTGGTGACAGCTATGGTAGCATATCTTCTTCCCCTTAATCATATTGTAGCAGCCTTCAGCAGAGAACTGAAAATATGGAAACATTCATCTTTTGGCTACATACTTTGATGTTTCCAGAGAAACTTTACCAGCTAACTCATGCTGCAGCCCAGCATAAGTAATGGAACAAGTCAACCAGTTTGGTCAGACAGCATGTAAATTCCTATATATATTTGGGTACTCAGCTGAAAGAATACTGAATCGAATCAGGGACCATTCCAGTATCTGAAAATGCAGACAATTGCACCCTTCCCTTTGAAGCAGGCAAACACTAAAACGTTAACCATCTTTGTGGTTGTTCCTGAACAATACGTCAAAGCTAAAAATAAACAGTGTTTCGATTATTACAGTTAGTCATTGACTTATGGCTACAATTTAGCCTAAAATTTATGTTGCTAAGTAAAACATTGAGTTTTATTCCATTTTACAAGTTTTCATGCCACAGTACCTTGTTGCAGGAATCAAATGACAGTCTATTCCAACTATCTAATCATTTTCCCCTCCATTCTTTAAAGTGGCATGCCCATTGTTTAGCTCTGGTTGATTAAATATTTTAAGTAAACTTCAAAGAATACGGTACTGCCTGGCTTGGTAACTAAAAAAAGAGTTGTCCCGTTGACAACTAATGCAACAACCAATGAACCAGCTGCTCTCTGTCTACCAAACTGTCCTTATCTCTGGAAGAAGAGGAAGAAATAGCAATTATTTCTATTGCATCTCTAAGAGTAGCAGGACTTCAGAATTTATGTCAATAATGGCTAATGATTCAAGTCACATGGCATCAAACTGTTAACCATATGGAAAGAAATTAGCCAGCAAATTCTGGTAAGATCTAGCAAAATACAGTGAATCTACTGTGATAAATTGTCAACCTAGATTCATACGGAGATATATTCAAGGTCAGATTTCAGTATGAGGGGAAAAAATAACTAAGAGAAGAAAAATAACTTGTTCTACACAGATCTGTGGTAATGATATGCCAGAGCAAACAACAATATTTTAAACTAGAAGTGACGTTTTCATTGATCAAGGTATCTTGTGTACCATTACAATGAATTGCTAATTCTTGTGCATTCAGGTAATTGCAGTCACTGTTCAAGGAGTGCCAGAGAATGTTCCGCCACCAACAATTATACCTCTAAATGCAACAACCTTGCATTTGAGTTGGGTGGCACCAAAGAAGCCAAACGGTTTAATCAAAGAATACCGCATCCATCAAATTGGAAGAGGACTTATATGTACTGCCCCTGCAGACCAAACTCAGCACACCGTCACAGGTAAGAATGGAAAGTTCTTCAAGCAAATGACATATCTGATTTATTTAACTAGCCTTTCTTATGTTAGCTTGTTTTTTTTTAAAGACTGCAATCGTTGCAATGAAGAAACCATTTAAATGAATATATCAATTGAATTACAATTCCAAAACACAAATGGGGGGGGTAGTAGAGATATTTGAACGTCCCTACAAATATTGTTAACCTTTAAGTAATAAAGCTTCTCTTATTTTAGCATGGTAATAATAATGAACAGTAATGATTGATTCCCATTGCCAATATTTGGATTCAAGAACTTGACCGTCACCTTTAGAGGAGCATGCTGTTATTATGCTTAGTTGCACAATCAGCCAGATGTTTAGACTAGATTTGGCATTTTTATTTACCCATTGAGTTCTTCCCAAAGACATGGGATAGGCAGGTGTTGACAATCATAAATTGTCAGAAGTCAATTAACAAATCAATTTTACTATGGTGCAGTATCAGATTCCACAAAAGACATTGGAGAGAATAATAATAAGATTGTCCAAGCAATATTTTCCAGAGATCTGAGGAGTATTTTGCTATTGTATTTTTAAATATTGTGTTTTTATTAGTAAGTCAGCAGTATTTTTCACAAAGCTGTTTTTTCGAGACTGAAAATCATGTTATACTTTCTGGTGTTAATCCAAAATATAATTTGTCATAGTACAAACTCCTGGATTGCATTAACTATTACTTTTCTCTGTAGCGTTAAAATACCCGTATGGTTTTTGCAATAAGTATTGCTTTGCAATATTATTTAGTATTGAACAAAATGCATTAGCAAGCTGCCAATGAAAAGAATGGCACAAAAGTCCTGCTGAAACTTTCCCATTTGCATCAGTGCCTAGTTAAGAAACTTAAAAACAAAAATACAAAAGGCAACATCTCCACTTTTGCAGCAGTTTTGTGCAAAACTAGTATTTCCCTTTATCCCCAAAGTAAATGTTATAATTTAATGGGGGAGGGTTTGCAATGCCATAGCAGTTGCCAATGCATATTTATTCTTTTATACACTTTGGGTTAAAGAAACATCATTCCTTTAATGTAGTAAGGAGCCTCACCACACCCCTTTCACTGATTAAGGCAAATTTGCTTTTTCATCTCAAGAAGTGATTGTGCTTTTGCAATGTGATAATTATTGCTCTGTAAATTCATGATGTTCGCTAAATCAACTGTACTTATTTCACGTAGCTCAACTGTTTGAACTACCCATCGTTTCAGCTCCCATGGGCCTGTGTTTTGATTTTCTCATCTTCTTCTAAAACCTCTTCTGTTCCCAGAGCAACAGTTGAACATTAATGAAGCTGTAGCATTAAGCTTTCCCTGAGACTTTGAATCCAAGGGTCTTACAAATTGCAGATGAGGCAGCTTGCACCTTGCCACTGCTCCATTGTCTCAATGCTTATTTTTAATTACATCAAAGCTTTGGAAACATGATCCCATAAATGCTTGGTGGGAATTGTGGTGAATGTGTTCATCATGTGAAATCCATAAATTGCTTATAATCCTCTCAAGATGTTAAAAAAGCCTTAAGTAATTGAAGACAGGAAGTCCTGAGTTAATTATTTAGAGGTGTTATCAGTGCTATAAGTAAACTGAAGCATTTTCCACTATCGCCCTGATTTGAATGCCACTGGGATCAAGGGGCATCAGCCATCATCTTCTCATGTTCTCTAATTCAAACAGCAAATGGTAGCTTGTCAATAAAAGACCTTTTTATATCATTTATTAGTGAACACTTCCAGTACTCTGTACAGAACAATTTGGATGACAGTTATTGCATTGTTTCGCCTTATGTTACTATTCTTTTACAAATAACATTTCTAACGCAATGCTAGAAGGATGAGAAGAGACTGAAATACTGGAAGCGGGGAGGATATTAAAAGAAAACCGAGACTGTTCATTTCAGTATCAAAATCAAAGCCAGAAATGCATTTTTCAAAGTCTAATTTTAGATTTTAATTGTTTCTAGAATTTATGGGATGAATGAAGGGGATGAAGGCAATATTTTTCAGTAAGACTTTACTGTTGGTTGAATATTTTTTGATATATGAATTGTATACATTGTACACCTTTTGTGCCATAGTGCCAGAAGATTTTCACAATTTTTTTCTTCAATTCCTATAGGGTGGGTAAATTCCAAGTTGTATAAAACCAGCAAGGATTGATTTTACAAGAATTAGTCATAGCAAGTCATATGCTATCTTTTATATTAATTGCTTCCAGTGACATCAAATTGGGCTAATCTCTGGCTTATCTTTTCCAGAAAAAAGCAAATTGTGAACTATGGAAATTTATGAAACTGGCTTGTTTTAGAAAATCATAGTTAACAATATCTTTTTTTTTTGTAAAAAAAGTTTTTATTAGACAACAATAAACAAAATTATAACTTACAATATGTGAAATTTTCAGTTATCAAAAAAAAAGATAATTTATAATTTATATCAAAATTTCCTTTACATGGCA
>JANHFO010000622.1:811472-830312 GCA_032468095.1 Pareas carinatus
TTAACAACTCCCTGGAGCCAGCCTCATGTAACCTCCCGGGAAGCCAGTACCAACCTGGAGTGACACGGGTCCAATAAACATGTGGTCGCATTCAGCCGTCCCAGACACCTATCCATGTCCTTGGGAGTCACAGGGTCAAACTCCTCTCACATAACATTCACAAAAGATAATACCACATGACAATTTAAAAACAATATGGAATTTATTCTAGAGTCTCACCACTTTTCTTTCAAAATTGTTTAAGACTATCCGGTTTCTTTCCTTTAAGATTGTTTTCTTCATGGTCATTATATCAATCTAGCTAGCTGGAGAACTGTATGCATTACAGGTAGCTTCCCCATACCTAGAAGGATTACAGATTTTTGTACCTAATAGTGTCCCGTGAGCAAATTGTCATGATAACTTCCACCCATAATAGTTTCTGGTTTCCATCTTTACTAGCTATCGTTATTTTTTCCAGCCTGAGATTCTGTTGGAACTCAAGTATCCTCCAAACTATTAAGTTCTGGAATAAGTTTTGAAGGTTTATAAAACTGCATCTTTTTTTTTGTAAGAGATTTTTCCTTGGTTATAATGAAGCAAGAAATGGCCTTTCAGTAACTTCTCAACATTTCACCCAACAGACTTAAGAGGTCATCCTTTAATGTCACTGATTAACTAAACTGCCAGCTCTTTTGACATTTGAACTTCTCTATAATATTTCAGCTATCTCCTCAGCTTCACTAATTTCAGTACTTGCAGTATATAACACTTTTGCTTGAAAACCAAAACTAGAAACTTGGCATGTAACATTAGTTAGCTGCTGTTCTTTTAATAAACAATAATCATTTATCAATCATTTTGCCTTCCCTCTCTAGCTACTTTTCCTGATCTAATACTCTGTGCTTGCTCTATATTTGTACAAGAAAGTTGCCAGATTGATTTTTGGAACAGTCAGAACACTGTAGAATTACACAACATGTTGCTAAAGTAATATGTATCTAGACATCTCATTTGATTATGGTGGTTTTGTTTTGTTTGAGAGCTGTACTGGCGCAGTGGTTAGAGTGCAGTACTGCATTCTACTTCTGTTAACAGTCAGCTGCTAGTAAGTTCAGCAGTTCGAGTCCCACTAGTTCAAGGTTGACTCAGCCTTCCATCCTTCTGAGGTCAGTCAAATGAGGAACCAGATTGTTGGGGGCAATATGCTGATTTCTATAAACTGCTTAGAGAGGGCTATAAAGCACTGTGAAGCAGTATACAAGTCTAACTGCTATTGCTTTTTGTTTGAGAAAATACATTTTTGATTTGAATATTTGGCATTAATCAAGTTGCTTTAAGTAATTAATAAGGTAGAGTAATATATTCTGGTTTTATGACAAGATAGGTATTCAATAATAAATCTTAATGGAAATAAATATTTTCTTTTATATTAATACAAGGAATGAAAACCCTTTAAGTGAAACTCTAAAAGTATTAAAGATTAAATCTGGAACAACACCATTTCAGGTTTAATTGAGAAAGTATATTTCAAAATTAATAGCTCCTGTTACCCATTGACTTTACTAATGTCTCTAATCAAGAATCTTGAACATATCATTTAAAAATATTTATTTTTATTAAACATTTTCTTTCCAGGACATATTTGCTTTAAAACAAATACAGTATTGAACAATTCAAGATCTCCTTCCATTCACCTGTCTATTTTTCACTGTTCAAAAGAATGACAGGGGTACCTATTGAGATGCTGTTTGTTTGACTTGTCCTGTTACAAAATTTGCACTTGCCATGCGAGGAAGTCATAAAAGAAAAAAGTAGAATATTCAACTTTTTTAATTCGTAAAGATAATCACGGTTTTCTGATTACATCTTAACTTCATAAATGTTAAATAACCTATCAGCATCTAGTTGTTGTAAATTATGAAAAGGAGTATTGCTGGGAATATTAACCAACTAAATCCTTGTTCTTTAGTGAACATGAAAATGCATTATGGCAGGTTGTCATTGTGCTCACAGTAACTTTGACACCAAATAACAAAACTGCCATTTGTACTTAGGGTAAATTAGTTCACTTATGCTTTTACTGTTCCTTTCATTCTGACATAAATGTATGAACTCTGGAACCAACTAAGTCATGTGGTTTCCCCACTGACTTTAGTATATCTGCCCATTTCATTCCATTCACTCATCAGAACATCAGTGCTATAGTAGTTGCAAAATCACTACTTTTATTTTAAAATATAGAAAGTTTTCCACTTACCATTTCCAATTTCAATAACATTCTATGAAATTATTTTATTTATTTTATTACAGGGTCATTTAAGAACAATGTAACTTTGGAGTACAATATATTACTAGATGCTGGCAGTACCTCTTCATCTGTAAAACCAGTTGGACAGCCCAACTTTTTTCTTTTGGATGGACTTGATCCATGCACCCAATATGAGATAAGGATACAAGCCTGTCAGAATGGTAAGATGTTAAAGAATTCCATTTTGTTATCAGAAGACAATGCAATTTTGCAAAATATATTCTGTTTAAATAACAGAATAACATCTTATTTCAAAATGTTTACCTAGTAAAAGCAAACCAAGGATTGAATCATTTATTTTCCATATCTCCATATTGTATCATGAATATTTCAGTAGAAAATTTAAATAGTTCACATTTGGGAGAATGTCAATCCTTTTTATGAAAAACATAAAACAAGGTGTTTTTAAAATTGTTCTAGAAATGCACATAGGAGAAACTCCATTCCCAATTAATGCAACATCAGTAATTTATATATCCTTTTTATTATTCATAGGAAACAGAAGGATAGCTCTCTCTTATTTAGAATTATAAGAAATGTATGAAACCTGATTTAATGGGTTTTGTTAGCATGGGTACAGCATAATGGAAATATTTCAGGTGGCATTGAATATGAGACTGCCTTGCTTTCTGAGCTTCTGAGGAAGTGGCATTCCTCTATTGAAAAACAAACTAAATCTTTGTAAAATCATTATCATCAATAACAACAACATCATAATCTTGCCCCAAACCAAAGTATTTCAAAAAATATCTAGCATTGTCTGTATTCTTAAAAAAGGAATGTTGTAAATCATACATTATCAAACAGATAGCATTTTAATAAGGACTGATAACTGAGCCAAGAGCATGAGTTCAACATATGTTAAAAGAAGCACAACTTTTGCTAAGATTTTTCAGTTAGCTGACTTTCAGAAAGCAAACCAGAAAACAAGCATGACTGAGCATTGCAACTCGATGTTTCTTATTTTTGCTTTCCCTCTGTTAAACCAAAATGGAAAATGGTGATATCGTGTCAGCTTACTATCTGTGTTATGGACAGACTTTGATATCAATTTATTTGACATGTTTAAATGGACTTTATGAAGAACTGGATCATCACATCATATAGTGCAAAAACTAAGAAGGCAAATGGGAACACATGCATTCAGTATTATTATCTTGCTGAATTCTGGTTTTGTATCATGAAAAATGTATGGTATTTGTCCTTGCAAATGCCATTTCTAAAGAAACAATATTTTCACTAAAAACAGCAGCATTTAGACAATATTGTCTAGGCTCAGAAAGTAATCAGGATTGATTCTAGTTCGCATTTGGTTGGTAGAACTTCAGGAAACTCCCAGAACAGTAGACAAAAGTAGGAAATAAAAACAGTCCCAGAAGGTAAAAGTCTTCCATACTGTTGCCAAGAAAAACACATGAGCCTATCCAATTAAACTCAGTTTGAAGAAGATTTACTATAGGGTGTTTGCATGCGTGTGTATAAATATCTAGGGAAGATGATGGCAGTACAGTGAAAAACAACACATGGCTTACTGAACACAAATTGTTTATCAAGTTGAGTCTGAACAATATTTGGATGGAAGAGTCTTGTGAATAGCACGGCTCTAGGCTAGACTGGGAAACCAAGAAAACCCTTCAGGTTCAATGGATCTGATTGTGAAGACACCAGGGGTTGAGGTTGACTTAGAAGATGTTATGAAAGGTATACATTCCTTTCCTATTTGCCAAATTCTCTGAATAACAGTGATAACTGCCCAGAGATGAGACAGATAATGTAGAAATTTAGTAGATAAATAAAATAATTTTGTCTGGACTTTCTACTAGAAGCTTCAAGACTTCATATTTTTAATTTTTTTATTACAGTGATTATAGTGATTTGAAAGAGATATTTATTTATGTATTATTTATTAATTGGATTTATATATCGCCCTACTCCTGAAGAATATATGTTTTCATTAAGAAATGTTAGTTCTTGAGTCTTTGAAATTAGAGGGGTACTTTGCATGCTTGAAAGGCTGTATGATTCTTAAGGTCTGCTTTGTTTTCTTCTAGCTGACTGTGGAGTTGGTGAACGAGTATATGTAACCACTGCTGAAGCCTTTCCTGAAGATTTGAGTCCACCTGTCATTTCAGTCATTGGACCAACACATATAAATGTGAAATGGTTACCTCCTAAAAAACCCAATGGGATAATTAGAAACTACTTTATTTACAGGTAGTTCTTGTAGTTTTGTATTTTTAAATATTATAGACCTCATAGATGTCTGTGAATGTGATGGTTTTGTCAAGATAGTAGGCCTAAGCAATATGCAAAACATCCAAATAAATGCCCTAGGGCTCCAGAAAGATATAGTGATTACGGGAGAAATATTATATCATCATGGCTATGGTAGAAAGAGTGTTTTAACATTACTGATACTTTGAGCCTTGATCATGAAATACATTTTCAGCACAGCAAAAAGAACATTTAAGCCAAGTGTCTTTGAGCCTTCCTGAATACAGATGGGTCAAAAAGCATTTCTAAATATGCATCATGCTGGATGCAGGGTTTGCAAATGCATTAAAACTCTTCTGGCTTTCTTTTGCAACATAATCCTTTTGTCAGCATTCATCGTGGTCACATATACTTTGGTGTGTTATCCACCAAGCTGAACAAACTACAACTAGAAGAACAAGTCAGTAATATGTGATTGATAAGAAAGTTCAATTGTTCAAGGAAGAAAAGCTGGCATGTTGTGTAAATTGTTTGGAGAAGGGCCAGGGACTCTGTAGAACTCAAAGTAAATGGATGCAGATAGGTGATAAGCTAAGGAGAAAGGGAGAGAAGGAGTGAAAGGAAATTTGAAGAAAATAAATAGGAAGAACTAGGCATTAGCCTGAATATCATCACTGCTGATGATGGATCCATGGAGTTGAAGGAAGGAATAACAGAAAAAGAGATCCAAAGCTAAATTGTTCATTAGGCTTGGTCAGTGATGGCAAACCTGTCTTTTGGCATGTGAGCCAAGTCTCCCTAGAGCTGAGCTTGCTCAGAAAGAGAGCAGCGACACTAGGTGATGATATAATAGGGCCTTACACATGCTCAGAGAGTAGCAGCGCCAGGCAATGACATCACAGGGCCCTGCGCATGCTCAGAAAGAGAATAGTGGTGCCAGGCGATGACGTCTTGAGCCGTGACTCATTAGCTGCGAATCGTGCAGGCACTCAGGTTCTAAAAGATTAGCCATCACGGGCTAGATTATAATTGCCAGTGACAAAAATGATGTGGCTTTTCAAGGAAGATGGAACTCAAGCTAATGTTTGAGCTTGCGAGATCTTCATAGAGACAAAGGAACTTGGTCAAACTTGATTTTGGCAGGTTCTGTACTATTTGCCAAGGAGCACTTCATTCTAAAAAGCTGTAGATGCTAGTGAATGTGCGTCTTTTCTTGAGCTTACTTTACTAGCATTTTGGCTTCTAGTAGCTTATAAAATGCTGCCTGATTTAGAATATTTCCCCTTTTCTATGCTAATTGTATGACCAAATAGATTAAGCCCCAATTTTGTAAAAAAAGGAAATAAACTATCTTTCATAGTCCAAAACACATTTTCATTCTGCTGATTTTGTAAACCACACTGATGATTATAGTAACATTTCCATAGCAGCCAGGGAAAGGGAAAACAGGAAATATATTGCAGAAAGTGGAAAATATTGTAAATTGAATTTGACAGCATTTGATGGCATTTGATTATTCTAGTCACAGCCAAACAATGATATAAAGAGTAATATGAAACAGAATGTGTTACTGCCTAGCAGACTCGAAAGCAATAAACCTTCCTCCAATGTGACACAATCACTTCACAATCATAATTGTAGCCTGTTTGATACCTCAGAGTACAGCAGAAGGGCACTGACTGACATAGATACATTTTGTTTTTTATTTAAAGTGAAATGAAAATGGTGCACTGGGGCTTCAGATACAATCGTTATATTCACCTACATAGGCATGAATCACTTGGCAGTTATTTCAGCTGAAGTTTAAATGTGCTTAGACAACAACAATATCACATCTTTCTCAGATAGCAATGAAAAAAATCAGAAATGTGTAAGGACAGAAATGGAATATAAGCACAGCATTTTTTTTAATGCAATGTTCATACACAGCCTTAGACTGCTATAACAAAAACCCTTCAATACTTTTAGAAGCTGTTTTGCATGTAATTTCTTTTTCATCTTTTGCTGCCCTGCCTTATTGTCATTTATGCATTAAACTAAATTTATTTAACCAGCAAGTGAGTAGGCAGTTTTTCATTAAAACTGAAGGATTTAAATTTGTAATGGTTTTGGCTTCTTCTATGCTAACCTTCATGATATCTCTCTCTCCTTTCCCATCACAAATCTTTTCCCAAAAGCCTAAAGTCTTAATTGGAATAAAACTATGTGGGTGATCGCAATGTTTATTATCCATTTATTTCTGCACCATAAACCTGTATATATCTATGTGTATTTATGCGAGCGCCGCACATTTCCCTATGTAAGGCAAGCTTATACACAAAGAGAGACTCGAATACAGAATAAATGTAAAATAAAGACAATGCAATGCTAACATTTAAAAGCATGTTGTCATTAAGTTGACTTGATTTTATATTTAACAGTGGCTAGAAGGGTATTTTACTTTATATTCAAAGTGGTTAGAAGGAGGTTTTTCCTTTCAGCAATATTGACTTGATGTATTCTATAGAGGGGAGGAATGGTGAGGCACTGAATGGTTAAAAGATGGAGATGGAGTTGAAGAGTTTCTCCAGACCGTAAAGAATAATGTAAAGAGTTAATAGAAATCTCTGATTATTAGAACCACTTTCTGTCTACACTTCGGGGTGTCTCCATATATTAGTGTCAGCCATTTCTAACATACTTGCCATTTTAATTAAAGTTACAGTATGTGTAAAGTTGAGTGAATATAAAAGTGCATTATCCTCTCCTATTTACCATCTACATGTGACCACTGGTTAAGCATATCCACTGCCACGGGAGGAGATATAATCAATATACAATACCCTATTGTACATCTCTGCCCTAGTGAATTATTAGGGAAGGCCTCCTTTGGCAAGCAGTTCCTTCCCCCTGGAGATCCACCTCTTCACTAGATTTCCCCTCATGCATGGAGTTTGTCAATTATACTTTTACCAAGCTTCTATTCAGACCTATGACTGAGAGGGAGAAGCTTCTGTAATGAACATGCAATTGTCCCATGAAAAAACCTATACCCATAGCTATGCAAAAAACCACCAAATTAAACTTCACACACTGATTCACAGAATGACATCTCCCATTTTAAATTAAAAACCAGCCCTTCTATTTTCAGAATAAATGCTTCAAATATCCCAGCTACGTTAGGGCTGCACCACTTTGCCATAGTAAAAATTGAGAATCCAAGTACATATCTTAGGAATAAATGTCAAGGCAAGCAAAGCATACAGGCAGAATCAGAGACATCTGACATTTCTTTAAAATGGCATCTTTCTCCTTTTATTGCTTTCTGCATTAGGAGAAAAACTTCCACTTAAATGAGCAGTTGAATTCTAAATACTCAGCCTTTTGAAACGATTAGAGATTGCTCAAACACTTCTGTTCACAGTTTATTCATACAAGATATGCTGTCGTTTTAGCACTACAGATGGAACTATTTACCTAAGCATAAGTTTCTTTCATTAAATATTCAGCAGTAATATGATCTAAACACTTTAAACAGGCTACATTGTTCAGCTTTTGCTTGTAAAAAAGCTCACAGTTGGTGACATTTTTTGATATTTCGGTGCAGGGAAGCTGTTTCTTACAGATTCCCCATATTGCTAAACATTAATTTATAAATTCAGCAGCTATTTTTTTTAAGCAAGATGCTGTTCAGTGCAAACGGAGCTACTTAGCATTAAAAAGAGGCTTGTGATACTTAAAATGGATTTTTTTCACTTTTCTTATAATCAAAATGAAAAGACTTCTTGCACTAAAATGCACACACACATATATATATATGGAATCAATTCTTAGTGGCAAGCAGGAAAAAACAAGCTTTTTTTAGTTTGAAGTTTTTTCCCTTACAGTTTCTAAATCATTATTCTAGTCCTCATGATGTAAATGAACTGAATTTAATGAAAATGCCTTCAAAAGCCTTGAACTCAATCATCACTCACTTTTCCACTACATCAAATAAACTTTGAGGTTCTTGTCTTCAACATCTATTTAATGACCTTGTGTGCACAGTAAATCAGCATTTTTATTCTTAATTAGAAAACCCCTAAAATAGAATATTAATGTATGCATCTCAGTGTGCACATTGTATACTCATATCCTATATATTAAACACTCGCTTAAATAACTCTAATGAATAAAATGCCAAGATAATCAATACATAATTCTTCTGATACCATTTCAAACATTTTCAATGTTACTCTAACAGTGGAAATTATCATTTCTTTTCTATTTTTTAATGAAAGAGGTCAATCTTTTGGAGATGGGGAGCACTTATTTGGTGCAATTTTAGACCATAGAATAATAGAGTTGGAAAGGACCTCAGAGGTATTCTAGTCCAACCCCCTGATCAAGCAGCAGACCCTAGAAAAATGGTTGTCTCTTTTTGAAAGCCTCCAGTGATGGAGCACTCACAGCTTCTGAAGGCAAGTTATTCCAATGGTTGATTGCTCTCACCATTACGAAATTTCATCTTAGTTCTAGGTTGCTTCTCTCCTTGGTTAGTTTCTATTCATTATTTCTTCTCTTGCCTTTTGGTACTTTGGAAAACATCTTTGTAGGAGCCCCTCAAAGATTGGAACACTGCTATCATGTCTCCCTTAGTCCTGACCCAACAACTGTCTCGCTCAGCAACAGAAATCCCGGGCCTAACTATGAAGATCAGCATTAATATTTGTCACAGAAACTGTAATAGATGATGGTAGTTTTGAAATGTGTACTTCAGGATTCAGTTATCATATCTGAACTTGTCAATTACCATCAATTTTTTTTGTCTGCCTTTCAGACGTCCCATGGAGACTCAGAAGGAAATGCTTGTGTTCATCTGGGCTGAAGGCACTTTAGAATTTACTGATGCTGCAGATGCTCTTCAGCAATTCACAGAGTATGAATACCGTGTCAAGGCTCAGAATTCCAAAGGTTCTGTGAATAGTTCATGGTCTTCAACACAGACCCTAGAAGTGCCACCATCGGGGATGAAAGCTCCCTCAGCACGAGCGATCAGTGCTCATTCTGTGTTCTTAAATTGGACCAGCCCTGCTTCTCCTAATGGTGCTATTTCTCAGTATCATGTTGTCTATCAAGAGAGACAGAATGACCCAACCTTTAACACCCAGGATGTTACTACGCAAAGAATTCCAGTAAGTACAGTACTAGATAAACCAATCAACGTATGAAGCATCTTCTGATTCAGGTTAAGCATTCAGAAATAGTGGGTCAATTTTTGGCCCTCTCTTAGGATTTGAACATGTTTCTCAAAAGACCTGTTTATTTAAAAATAATTACCTTGATGATGGGTTTTAGAACCCAGAGAGATGGTCCGCTGCTAAAGGGAGACTTCGGGGCTTTTTAGGAAAATTTTTAAAGGGGTTGGGGAGGGATAAAAATTTTATTAAGGGGTCTCCCGACCAAGATAAAATTTTAAGAGATTTAAGTGGGGGGGATTTTAGGGTTTTAGGAGGATGCAGTGGGCTTCTAGAACAATATAGGCATGGTGAGAGAGCACTGGGGGTTGGAATCAAGGGGAGATTACAGGAGGGTGGAGAAGGGAATATTGAGGTGGTGTGTGAGAGGGGTAGATATAGCGGAAGCTGGGAGCCAAATCTGGTAAGGGGTACACGCCCATGCTGTATACAAGCGGCGGCAAGTGCTGACCCCCAATGCTTTCCCTGCACCATGGGTAGTATTTGCTCTCAGGCTCCAGGCATTCGGCTGATGCTATGCAACACCAGGTCCATCGTTAATAAAGCCCCCCTCACCTGTGACTTAATACAGGAGGAGGGAGTGGACCTGGCGGGAATTACGGATACCTGGTTGGAACACGAGGGTGCCCACCAGGTTTCTGAGTATTCCACCAACAGTGGGCACAGGAGAGGGGAGTGGGAGAGGCGTTTCTGATTAAAGAGGAGTTTGCACCGAGGGAGACCACTGTTCCACAGGTGGCTGGCTGTGAGTCTCTCCTTGTGAAGTGGGGACCTGGTAGGCAGATGGGCTTACCAATCACGTACCTGGCTCCCTGCCATGTGAGAGCAGCCCTGCCCGAGCTACTCGACGTCATCACCGAGGTGGTGGTTGAGATCTCTAGACTTATCGTCTTGGGAGATTTCAACCTGCCATCTGCGGGCGGGACGTCTGAGATGGCTTGAGAGTTCATGACCTCCCTGATGGCCATGGACCTGACCCAACTAGTTCACACACATAGGAGGACACACACTGGACCTGATCTTTGCCTCTGGACAGTGGTTGGATGGTCTGAATTTGGGGGACATAGTGGTTGAGCCCCAGTCATGGTCATGTCATCATCTCCTTAGGGCAGACTTTTCTACCACCACACCCAGTCACAGGGAGGTGGAACAAACAAGATGGTTCCGCCCCAGGCTCCTAATGGACCCAGATAGGTTCCAGATGGAACATGGGCTATTTCCTGAGTCTCTATCCCACAGCTTGGTCAAGGAGCTAACGGCCATCTGGCATAGGATGGCTGGTGAGGCCCTAGATCGGGTCGTGCCTTTGTGGCCTCTGATCCGGCACAGTCACCCCAGCTCCCTGGTTTACCGAGGAGCTTAGGGGGATGAAGCACTGAAGAAGAAGCCTAGAGAGCAGTTGGGGGGCAAGCTGGTCTGAAGCCGATCAATCTTTGATTAGGATGCACACCAAGTCCTATCTTGGCGTGATCAGGGCGGCAAAGAAGAACTATTTTGTTGCCCTCGTTGCGTCAGCAGATAACCGCCCCGCTGCCCTATTTGGGATGACCTGCTCCCTTCTACAATTGGAGGGGTGGGAAGACCCCCTGCAGGGTAGGGCGGAGGAGTTGATTCTGTTGCCCCCGAAGACATGGACAGAATTCTGGGTTGACTGAACTCCACCACATGTTTATTGGACCCGTGCCCCTCTTGGCTAGTACTGGCCTCCCGTGAGGTGACTTGGGGCTGGCTCCAGGGGATAGTAAAGGCTTTGTTGAGTAAGGGCTCCTACCATTCTCCCTTAAGGAGGCGGTGGTGAGACTTCTCCTCAAGAAATCTTCTCTTTACGGTGGCCCTCCTCCTACCTCTCTGACCGGTGGCAGACTGTGTTGACGGGAGGGCAGAGGTCGACTCCTCGGCACCTCAAGTGTGGGGTACTGCAGGGGTCAGTCCTCTCGCCCCTCCTGTTCAACATTTATGTGAAGCTGCTGTATGAGATCATCCATGGTTTTGGGGTGAAGTATCATCAGTATGCTGATGATACTCAGCTGTACATCTCCACCCCAGGACACCCAACGATGCTGTCGAAGTGATGTCCCAGTGCCTTGAAGCCGTGCGGATCTGGATGGGGAGGAACAGACTTAGACTCAACCCCTCCAAGACTGAGTGACTGTGACTTCCAGCACCTCGATATAGCCAGTTGACTCCATCGCTGGCTATTGGGGGTGAAATATTGACCCCCGCAGAAAGGGCCCGCAATGTTGGCATTCTCCTGGATGCACAGCTGTCTTTAGAAGATCATATGGCAGCCGTCACCAGGGAGAATTTCTATCAGGTTCGCCTGATCCACCAGCTGCGGCCCTTTCTAGATCAGGATGCCTTACGCACAGTCACTCAAGCCCTGGTCATCTCATGTCTGGACTACTGTAATGCTCTCTAAATGGGACTCCCCTTGATATGCACCCGGAGACTCCAGGTGATGCAGAATGCAGCCGGGCAGGGGATTTTGGGAGTAAGTGGGCGCTCCCATGTGACGCCGCTCCTGCATGAGCTGCACTGGCTGCCTGTGGTCTATCAGGTGCATTTCAAAGTTTTGGTAACCACCTTTAAAGCTCTCCATGGCATAGGGCCCGGTTATTTGCAGGGCCGTATACTGCCATGTGATACCTCCCACCGACTCGCCCGCTCCCACAGAGAGGGCCTCCTCAGGGTGCTGTCAACCAGACAATGCAGGCTGGTGACCCCCAGGGGGAGAACCTTTTCTGTAGCATTTCCCACCCTCTGGAATGATCTCCCCGTAGAGATTCGTATGATTACTGACCTCCGTGCTTTCCGCCGTGCTCTTAAGACACATTTATTTGTTAAAGCAGGTTTGGCCTAGCCCTGCCCCCTCTTCCATTCCTGATTTTAATGAATTAGGTTTAAAATTGGTTTTAAGGATTAGTCATTTTAAATTGTCAGTCCACCAATATTTATTTTTAATGCATTTTTAATATGTATATGTATATCTATATTTTATTATTGGCTGTAAACCGCCCTGAGTCTGTTGCAACGGAAAAGGGTGGTCTATAAATCTAACTATAAATAAATAAATAAATAAAACTTGTCCATTTTGAGAGGGAAGATTTGACCAAAATAAAAGGAGCAATAACCTTGAGCTGAACTTGATTCCTAATGACTGTATGAGGTGCGATTATTACATTCTGAGACTAGTTCCATACATTGAAATAAAACTACCTGATTTAAATTTGACTGCAATTCCCTTCATAGTAGTCCCCTTGGGCAGATGTACACTGATCTCAGCACCTCTTCCATTTTTGGAATGCCTCCTGGAAGTCACATTCTTCAAGCTTGTCAAGTACCTTTTGCAATTTGCGTTATATATCCTCTACCGTGCCAAAACAGCGACGCTTCAGCTTCAATTTCATCTTTGAAAACAGAAAAAAAGTTCAAGGGGGCCAAATCTGATGAATACCGGGGATGCGGAACTATGACCATGTGGTTACAGGTGCAAAACTGGTGTGTTGCGAGAGCTCTGTGAGCTGATGCATTGTCATCATGGAGCATCCATTCAACATTCCATTGGTTTCGGTTGGTGATATTTATTTTATAAATGTGCAGGTACACATGCTAACTAAAACATCTGTAACACATGACTCAATGAAGATAGTGCTTTGAAACTTTGTGTAGCTTCTCCTCAAGGTCGTTATACATCACTGCTGCATGTGCATAGCAATTGAATGATCCATTTCCTCACAGCGAGTACAGTCTTCAAATTTAATGATTGCACCTCGTATACATATCGGCAATAATCCATACATTGTTTACCATTGCTTTCTTCAGGCATATTTTTAATCTCCCCATCTAGCAAATTGTTTGGAATTGTTCAAGTATTGTCCTTTTAACTGGTGTATGTATAGTGAAGGTGATAATGGCTATTGCATGGGTGGAAAATCTTCCTGTATCAATAGGCATACCTTGTAAAATGAATTGAAGAAGTGGATTTAGCTTTTAACAAAACTGTGGTTATGATGACATGTTCTGTTCCAAATCACCCAGCTTCCCGAAGACAAATCAATAAGGCTGCTGTCAATTTAGCTGTTACCCAACCAGGCTTTCCCCAGGATATTTCCTACCTTTCCGGTTTTTCTTTTTTTTTATTCACAAGTAGACATGCTGCTAATTTCTTACATTAACTCCCGATTTGTGTTTTATAAGAATTCCTACATGATCTGTGCGGGCTTCAGAAGCATTTTGTAAATAGACACTAGAAGCTAACCTTGGCTTTGCAGTATGTGATTTTCCCATATATTTCTTAATTGAGCAAAAATGCTAAGACGCCCAAAATAAATTTAGTTAAACATTGGCATTACCAATGGACCATACCAGGGAGAAGCATGTTTACTCAGAGGTAAGTTCCACTAAACATAATTCTGGATTGGCGCCTTAAGCTTTGAATGTCTATAATGAAGACAGCCCTACCAAAATCAGATATTTTTCAACCCTTGAAATATAATTTTATCTATGCACATTTACAGTGCATGCTGGTTTAAACATGATAGTAAAATTAACATTATCTTGACACCAATGATTTATGCTTGGTAATTAAGGAGATTTGCCTCATAACTCTTCAGAATCAGAAATAAATCAACTACTACAAAAAGAAAGCTTTTACATGATACTCATATACTAAAAGTTGCAAAGCTTAATAAATGCAGTAATCTGGAGCTGAATAGATATTACTTCAGAAGTGGAGTCTGTGACAATAATGTTTTGGCAGATCTTACATTTTATGTGGCACATTGGTGAGGATCGAAAAGAACAGAATATTGATGGATAGTAGAGAATAAAACAACAGAGAGGAGACTTTTGGGTAAGGATTTTAGTAGTAAGAAGAAGTGCTTAATGTAGCTGACTGCAGTTTTGATACTACAAAATTGTATAAAAATAGAGAGAAATGTTCAGAGCACAGTAGAATATGTATTAACTATTTTAATTAATCAAGATACTTCTTAGTGCATTTCAACCTTTACTTTTTCCCTAACTGTTCCTTATATTTCTAAAGAAATATAATGACTGTACTGAAGTGCCAGTATGTACTGTACTTTTTTTTTCTTTTTACAAAAAGCTATATAGTTTGGGAAAATGCTTCTGACATGTTCTCCACATATACTTTGCCATATGTAAATATTCCTTCTGGTAGATATATTCTATCAGTATTTAGCATTTATTTTTCCTTGTGTTAGTTTTTCATCCCAAATGCTAACTTTATAAGAATGCATCTTCATTGCACTTTGAAATAGATCTAAAGGAAATAAATTAGAAATAATAGTTAACCGTAAATCTCTACTAATGTACTGAATTCTAAACTATTCATGTGATCCATGCTCCATTCTTAATCTATTGTTTGGAATTTATATTTTTAAAAGTATTCCAGTTATACTGGTACCTTGGTACTCAACAGCTTTGAAACTCATTGAATGAATGAGTTTTGACACAAAAATGTTTGTTTGGTACTCAACGCACAAGCTAAAACCTGTTCATGTCAGCTGCCCTGTAATTCACTACATTATTTCTTAAGAGAATAATTTGTTTTGTACTCATTGTTTTGGGTACTCACTGTGTCTCCTAGAACCAATTAACAATGAGTATGGAGGAATCACTCTATAAAGTTCTTTAGTTAGAGATGATGTAGAAATGGCTCATTGATTTTTAGTGAATCAAAAAATCATAAATAGCTTTATTTGCTCACCAATTTCTTATGCATTCTTACTATCTGTATTATATTTTGCTTGATCCCTCAAGCCAAATATTATCAAATGTTACAGTTAAAAGGTGGGTTATGCTATAATGTTCGTCTTTTGGATCCAGTATTGCTAATGCTCCCAATACAAAAGGGAAAAGTTGTCTGTGGAATATATATTTTGCTTCCTCTTCCAATCTGATTTTGTGTCAATGAGGAGGAGAATCCAAGACATAATTGACATCAGTTCCTCTGCTGTAGTTCTACTTCCTTGTTGGCTGATGGGATGAAATATTTGTTTTTGTAAACGTTTATTATTAATCGGTGATTACGTCTTCTCATTCTTACATGTGAATTTGTACTGCTTCCAGATGATAGGCCTTAAAATGTCAGTATACCTTGAGATACTCCATCATCCCCAAATGCCTACCTGCTCTTAATAGATTCCATGGCTGTATTTATATTCCTTGACAATTCACCAGTATACCAATTCAAAGTGACAGGATGGGTGGATAGGGGCTTCAAATGTTAAATGGCAATACTGGGTACAAACTATAGTGGTATAACATTAAAATTGCACACTATAATGCATAAAAAAGTGCACTGGATGAGCAATATGCTAAAATATAAATAAAGAAAACATATGCTAGATACAGACCACAATTTATTATTTGGGTTCAAAAATGAAATAAATAGAAAGCCCGGGTCACAAACAAAAGTTATTTCTTAGCTTTCAACAGCATCTTAATTCAAAGCATTGATTTAAAAACATTGGATTTCGATAAATATCAAACCTCTATGTATAGGTTCTAAAAAAAAAAATTAATTTAATTTCCTATTTCTAAACCTCTCATCTCCCTCAGAGAGGGACTCTCTGCCAAATTATGCTAAATTAAAATTATCTCAATGTTGTAATCTATAATAATTTTATGAACAATTTCCCTCTGCTCACATTCATAATGAGCTCTAACTAGCTCAATGGAGCTTCCTCCCTATTAAGTGTACTTAGAATCTAAACTTGCAAATTTGGATTTATGTCAATTCCATTGTTTCTCTTAACATTTCACAAATATCCAATACTCTTACAACAGAATTAACATTCTTTACAAAACCTAACTGAAATGTAGACTTGACATATTCTTAATTTCTGGTTTAGGAATCATTTTGAAATATTTTTCAGAATATTACTTAAGACCCTAATTTGTCTGTTTAATCATTCACTGAACTGTCTTCCATATCATGCCCACCAACCTCAGCAATGATTTTATTGTGAATAATAATATGCATCAAGATGACTTTTAAAATGTTAGAATAAAATGTCAAAATTCATTTTTTTAGAATAATTGTTTTAACCTCTTTAAATTAGCATTTACTTAGCACTAAAGCAACAGTACCTTCACTGGTGAAAGATGTCAAAAATACTTACAATTTGATCAACTAGGTTTAAAATAATACTACTATCATTTTTTCTCTATGTTTCCATTCTTTTATTATTTTATGTCAATACCCTTCTGCAATTTCCCTTTTCAAAACAAGGTATTTCCAAGGAATGTTTGTTTGATTTCAGTTATGGTAAAATAATTTCTTATAGTACCTAGCATAGAGCAGAGCTCATTGCTTGCATTCCTTTACTGGAAATAAGAAGTGGAAATATTTAACCTATATCTTATCTCCATAGACCATTGTGCACAATAGAATACAAATGTGCTCTGTCCGGTAAGTTTTGTCTCTTTTAGAGTTGAAAGAGAGAAAATGTATCATACTTTTGTTGAGCTAAAGCTCATGGTCAATGTTTAACAACTTCAATTCCCCTGAATGGGATAGACATATATAAAAAGGCAGTTCTACTACATATATAAATTTAGTGGCTAGGATCTTGAATCAAATCTTTTACAATTTATTAGTTATAAAAACTTATGAATACAAAAATCATCTAAGTCAGTTTATTAATCATATTAACATGCTAAAAACTTTCCTAAAGCGCTTTGAGTATTTTGTCCAAAAGCTCATCTCTAAAATAGCTTGAATTTTCTTTTAAGCGAGTTTAATGCTAATATGAGATTGATACTTAATTATATCCATAGCAGCATTTCCATCCATATGCTGTGAGAATTGATGGCTAACCTACGACTCCGGAATATTTTTGCAGCTTGAGAATTCTCTCAAATTTTTCTATTGAACTTCAAGCTGTACCATTTTCAAGCCTTTTTGAGGCAAGAATTACATTTAAAAAGTGATTTAAACTCTAAAATATGTTAGAACGTTTTTTAAAAAAACAAAGAATTATATCCTGTTTTGTTATGTTTCAAAAATTCAAAACTTATCTTCTATTTTGTTTGAAATGAATTTGAAGAAAGACATAATTACATGACACATATTTAAAATATTATATGTTCATCATTTGTACATAATTCTGTTTCAAAATCAGTCTTGCCATAAACTGTTTTTTCTAATATAAATCTTTCTGACAGGTGTAAATAAGAAAAACATTGGCAGCTATATCCTTCTGCTACCAATTGTTTTCTTGATTTTCTTTGCATCTTTTAATATTTTATATTTAATTTAGGGTTCTTTTCCTTGATAGACAAACTTAGATGTATCCTTTTGCTACTGTTTAAGAAGTGCATCTGTTGTCAAAATTGGTATTGTGTGAAACAAGATCAAACTGATGGAAAACATCATTCTAGGCAAGAGATTCATTTTTACCACTGAAATACTCAACAGCAACGAGAGTCGTAATTTCTCCTAACTTAATATGTATTTTTAAATTTTATTCCATGTTTTAACATAGTTACATTGAAATAACATGCAATTCATATTTATCCTGGTGATACACTCAAATATTTTACTTTCTCTGCAATCTTAAAACCTGTTTTATTCATCACTTCTGTTTGATTGGGTTATAAGTAGAACAATGACTTTTTGACATATTTATTTAAAGTAAACTCTTGTATTCAGTGATGCTTACTTTTTAGTAAAGATACATAGAAAGCACAGATGCAATATAATACATGTATTATCTTTATAATCTTGAAAAATCCATATAGCAATTTAAATGATGGTTGATACACATATCAGTGTTATCACCAATGAGATAAGAATAAAAATATGAAACTAGATTGTGCATATTGTGCAATAGCCTATTTTACAACAAAATTATGGGAATGCTTTTGAAAACATATTAAATATTCTGTTTCAGAACTATATAGCACTAATTTAGGCCACGTGTCACTTAGCAAACACCAAAAGCTGCAAGTGGCAGTAAGGGGACAGATGTTAATTGAATTGCTGTGCTGTTATCAAAGAAAATAGCTACCAGCAGAAACAAGATGGCTGCCCCAGACATGCCCTCTTCAAGCTAGAATATCATATCCTTCGCTCTGCAAGGGCTTCTGGGT
>JANHFO010000622.1:832095-843195 GCA_032468095.1 Pareas carinatus
TGCCTGAGGACTGGATGGAAGTGGTGAAGTCCGAGAGACTGTAGACTGCAGCATTATGCAAAGAAAGGTTGGTCCAAAATATACACACTAATACATTTTTTACATTATAGCAGATTGCTATAGAAATGCATAAATGCCATCCTCAGCATTCTCATGAGAATTCTCCAAAAGTCCTTTCTCCTTTCAAATAAATATGGAAAGCTCGTTCTTTTTCAATAGATCAAACTGAACAAGCAGGAGTTTGCTTATTTCCCTATGGACCCTTCGTTTCATCATTCTTTTCATATTGATGCATTGTTGGTGTTTTCTTTTCCATTGTTTATTTCATTGTTCTTCAATGAGGGAAATTTGGGGAAAAAACTCTGTTTGGTTATCCATGACAGACACTCGCAGATACAGAACTTTTATTATACGCATTAGAAAACTACAACATTACATGGCTTTTCGACATAATCACCATTCAAATGGAGGCCCTTGTCATAACGTCTGACAAGGTTTGAAACACCTTCTGCAAAGAAATCTCCCTCCTGGAAATGAAGCCAGAAGAGGTGGGAGTCGCTGGGAGTCAAATCTGGCCTATAGGGGGGAGATGATCAAAAACATCCCAACGGAACTGCTCCAAAAGTTCTTGGGTGCATCTAGTGGTGTGCAGGTGAACCGAAACCACATCAGAAGTCCGCATGCCCCGACGTTTGCATCGCACTGCTTTGATGATGACAATGCGCTTCACGATGCTGTTCCAGGATGGCTTCATTCCCAGGAGGGAGATTTCTTTGCAGGAGAAATTTCAAACCTTGTAAGATGTGATGACAAAGGCCTCAATTTGAATCACGATTATGTCCAAAAGTAATGCAATGTTGGCGTTTTCTAATATGTATAATAAAAGTTCTATATCTGCGAGTGTCTGTCAAGGATAACCAAGTGGAGATTTTTTTTCTGAATTGCCCTCGTATTTTGTTTATGCATCTTTTCATTTCTTTGGTTTTAATGGTTGTAAATCGCTTAGAGTAGCCTCACAGTGAGGCAGGTGGCAAATAAATTAAACAAACAAATAAATAAATACTGTGCAGGAAACTCCTTTCAATTTTCTATAACTGGATGGAGAAGGAAAGTTTGTGTTCCTATGTTCAACCTCCCACCTTGGAGAAACTGAAGACAGATTTCTAGCTGCAGGAATGAATGAATTAAATGGTAATTATTTATATTCCTTAATACAGACAAGTGAGATGCAGCCTCTCCAGGGGAATATTTCTAAGTAGCCTGAGTAATATACCAAGAGAGGCGATTGCCCACTCTCGTCCTCCAACAATGCTTGTATATTTTAATCCGATTTAAATTTGGAAGTTCTGATATTCATCTTTCAGAGAGAGGCCAGGATGCACCAGACTGTGAAGGGACAGAGCACTGTGGCATCCATCATTACGACAAGTTTCTCGTTCTCCCTGAGCTTACGATTTGGTCATTGTGTAGGCGCAAACAGGAACATCCTAAAGATGCTGAAAAAGAATGACCTTTGTGGACCAATGAAGAATCATCAACCAAATACAACTCAAAGTACAATGCAAAGGCAATTTGGTATTCCTCCCGTCCCAAAAAAAGGAACTGAAGAAAGGAAAACTTTGAGGTCCCAACTTCATCTCCATCAAAGATCATTTCTCTTAGACTTCCCCCTTTTTCTTTTCGCCAACAACTTCTTGGTATGCTACGTTTGTATGAACGAGAAAGTGAACTTGTAAGAGAATTGCAAGAGACCTGCATTGCTAAAGCAAAGCTCTTAAACTACAAACTCAACTTACAACAGTTCATTCAGTGACCATTTGAAGTTACAACAGCATTGAAAAAAGGGACTTATGATCATTTTTCACACTTACGACCGTTGCTTCATCCCCATGGTCACACGATCCAAATTCAGGCACTTGGAAACTTGCATGTACTTATGCCGGTTGAGGTTCTAGGGGTGGTGTGAAGGTCCTTTTTGTGACCTTCTGACAAGTGAAGTCAATGGGAAAGCCAGATTCACTTAACAACTGCAGCGATTCAGTTCATGACTGGGACAAGAAAGTTTGCAACGTGGGACAAATGTCTCCCTTACCAATGGAAATTTTGGGCTCCATTGTGGTCATAAGTCAAAGACAACCTGTAGTCTTCTGTACTGTTGAGTGGTCCTCACCGACTTTACTCTGTTGCTGGATAAAAATATTCTTAATTAAAGAACAGAGACCATGTTTGATGTAATGATTAAGGCACAAGGCTAGAAACTAGGGGACTGTGACTTCTAGTCCTGCCTAGGGCACAAAGCCAGCTGGATTACTGGAGAGGCTGCTGCAAAGAAGAGGGGGGGTCAGCCTATTCTCCAAAGCCCAGAAGGCAGGACATGAAACAATGGATGGAAACTAACCATGGAGAGAAGCAACCTGGAACTAAGGAGAAACTTAATACAATTGAATAAGTCCAAAGGTATTTTACTAGAAGATTACTCCATTCCTCTACCTTCAATAGAATACCGTATGCCACCAGGCTTAAAATCCTGGACTTAGAAAGCCTGGAACTACACCGCCTACGATGGGACCTAAGCTTAGCACACAAAATTATTTGCCTATGAATGAATATTTTAGCTTCAACCACAATAATACACGAGCTAACAACACATACATACTCAAAGTGAACGGATCCAGACTCGATTGCAGAAAATATGACTTCAGTCACAAAGTGGTCAATGCCTGGAACTCTTTACCTGACGATGTTGTTACATCCTCAAACCCCAAAATATTTAGACTTAAACTGTCTACAGGGGACCTCACTCCATTTCTAAGAGGTCTATAAAAGGGGCGTGCATAAGCGCACTAACGTGCCTGCCGTCCTTGTCCTACTGTCCCCATTTACTTGTTCCTACTTATATGTTCATATATGTTTTTGTTTTTATTTTTTTACCCTTTACTATTGTTGATGTTCTATATGCTTGACTAAATAAAATAAATAAATAAATAAAATAAAATAATTAGCCAGCTTATGATCATAATTGAGTGCAAAATTTTTGCTGCTAAGCAAGGCATTTGTTAAGTGGGTTTTGCCCCATTTTGTCACAACTTGTCACAGTTGTTAAGTGAATCACTGCAGTTGTTAAATTAGTAGCATGGTTGTTGAGGGAATCCGGTTTCCCCATTGACTTTGCTTGTCAGAAGGTCGCCCAAGGGGGTCAGGCGACCCTGGGACGGTGCAACCGTCATAAGTACATGCCAGTGGCCAAGCATCCCAATTTTGATCACGTGACCACGGGGATGCCGCAACGGTGGTTAAGTGTGAAAAAGGTCATCAGTCATTTTTGTCAGTGCCATTGCACTGCAGCCAAACAAGACTTCAAAGAATACTTGGAATGGCAGAAAAAAGATAAAGGCTACAAAACTCCCCTCCATTGAAGATCTGTACACCGAGCCATCCAAAAAGAGAGCGGGAAAAAGAATTATGGAGCCCTCACACCCTGGACATAGTCTGTTTCAACTGCTTCCCTCCAGACGCCACTACAGGGCATTGCAAACCAAGACAACTAGACACCGGTTTCTTCCCCCATGTCATCAGCTTGCTAAATAAGAAACTCATACAACACTGGTAATGAGGAAGGCGTTTGTGACACAAAGAATGTGTTTTGTGACATGATTATTGTACTTTATTACATGATGACACGATAAATGCACTTTATGAATGTGGCTGTATTCATGATTAAGATCGCGGTGTGTCGACTGCAGCTTATATGTCCATGACAAGATGAATGTACTTCAGGATTATGAATGTATCTTATGCATATATGTCCATGACAGGATGAATGTATTTTATGATTATGAATGTATCTTATGCATATACATCCATGACAAGATGTATGTACTTTATGATTATGAATGTATCTCATGCTTATATATACATGACAGGATGAATGTACTTTATGATTATGAATTTATCTTATGCTGATATGTACTTGACAAGATGAATGTACTTCATGATTATGCATGTATCTTATGCATATATGTCCATGACAAGATGTATGTACTTTATGATTATGAATGTATCTTATGCTTACATGTACTTGACAAGATGAATGTACTTCATGATTATGCATGTATCTTATGTATATATGTCCATGACAAGATGAATATACTTCATGATTATGAATGTATCTTATGCTTACATGTACTTGACAAGATGAAAGCACTTTATGATTATGAATGCATCTTATGATTGTAATCACAGTTTGCTTACTGTATGCATGTAGGTATAGAGCATGTACACCGGAGACAAATTCCTTGCGTGTCCAGACACACTTGGCCAATAAATTCCGATTCTGAATGGTCACTAAACAAATAATTGTAAGTCGAGGTCTACCCGTATTGCTACTCACTCTTCTCAAGCCCCTTTTTGGCCTAGGAAAGTTTGCCTCCAACAAATGCCAGCTTTCTGGACAAACGGTACTCCTTTGGATCTCTTCCCAACAACAATTTTTGCAACCGTGCCACGAAGGCTGGAGAGCAACAAAAGCAACAAAGCTCTTGAAATCAATCCGGCCTTCAGCAAGCTTGTCAGCGCATTGCAATAATGAATAACCCACAGCCCCACAGGTGCCCACCCACGGATGTAGAACATTTCCACTTAAGAGGAACTGGGTTTGGACCAACTGCTGGCAGCAACATGCAGACCGAAGGCTTGTGCGAAGGCCCCTGAGGAGCGGTGGGTGTAAAGGGGAAGCAAACTGTGGCTTAATTCAACTCAACAATTCCCTCCCACGCTGTGGGGGCTGTGCTTTAAAGCTTACCCTGGATTGCTTTGCCCATTTCCCCTGAACTGCTCTTGGAAGTTGAAATTTGTGCTCGGGCGCCGTGCCAACCCTTCTCTTGAAAGTTTGGACAGTTAGGGAGAGGTTTTTTGTCAAAAAAAGAAAAGGCAGAATTTTAGCACATAAATATATATTCATAGCCTTTAGGCCTCCACATCTTATGGTTCTCCTCACTCAAGTTGGCCTATCCACCATACCTGGCAGCTGAAGTGAAGATGATCTACCATATGGATGGTCTAGAAGTTGCGGTAACACACCCGTCCTGTTACAGCTGCAGAAAAGAGGGAGGATAACATCAAATCCTAGAGTTGAAAAGGGGCCATGGGTGTGATACAGTCTCACCCAAATCTGCAGAAACTCAGAGCAAAGCGTCTGCAAAAGAGGTCGATCCGGATTCTACCCGAATCGAGATATTTACTAGAGGTCGAGTGAACCGTAACGTGTTCAACATCGTGAAATGGAAATCGATTAGACTTTATAACAGCTGTATAAATCCAAATAACCACTAGGTGGCATGAAAGAAGTGAGGAATTAGAGCTTTCTGGATATTTTACTGCCATCTAATGGCCACAGGTATATTTGTAGCCCAGAGACATTACAATAACAAGAGGTTTTTTTTTTACAAGCTGGCATTTCTAGCTTATTTGCGTCCATCAGTTGCTTTTCTCAGGGGTATGAGAGTGATGAGAGGCCTGGAGAACCGATCTATTCCACACTTGCAGAACATACCTGCATAAAACATTGCATTTTTCCCCCTTTAAAATCCGTCTGGATTCAGTGCCGTCTTCCTGAAAATTCAGACATGCACAAGCACGTTTGCTGTGTTTATCCTAATTCACGGTGGTGGGATTTGCAAACAATAGCAAACTCTAATACCCCCTAATTGCACCTGTTATGTTAATTGCAAATAGCCCTGGAGTCTACATTTCTTCCAATTGCAACACGTCTTTCTGAATCGGTTTTCTTCTTGCTCTCCTTCAAAGGTCAGAAGCCAGTACTAAAATTAGTACCAGCACTTCAGAATTTTGAAATGGAGCGCCCGATGACTTCAGAATCAGAAATTTATTTTTGCCAAGTGTGCCAAGGAATTTGTCTTCAGCGAACGTGCTCAATACCTACATGCAACTGTGATTACAATAAGGATATAACCAGAGATACATTCATAGACCTTTGAATATATAAGCATAATCACGCTATATGCATAATCGTGATCATTTGTATATCGAGGTGTGGTCATTGCCTATATGGGCATAATCAATTGTGTATATAAGCAAAAGATCCATTCGCAGTCATAAAGTACGTATAAACTGCAATCGACAAACCGCGATCTTCATCATGAACACAATTCGCCATCGTAAGTACATTCGCCACGTCATCATGTCATAAAGGGTAAACATCATGTCACAAAAACCAATTTCATCCTGTTACAAAAACATCCTCCGCATTAACCCTGACATGACTTGATGCAATAAATTAATCTGCCAGGGACTAATGGACGGCATAACTTCAAACTGACAGGTTGCTGTTGTTTAGCCGCTAAGTCGCTTAAGACACACCTTTTTGTTCAGGCAGTTCTTGCCTAGCCCTACCCCCCTCCTCCATTCCCGTTTTTAATGAATTGGATTTTAAATTGGTTTTAAGAATTTGTCATTTTAATATTGCCACTTTATAATATTTGCTTTTAATTGTGTTTTAATTTTATAGATTTTGTATTGCATTGTTTTATTGTTGGCTGTGAACAGTCCTGAGTCAGTTGCACGGAAAAGGGCAGTATATAAATTATTAAATTAAATTATTAAGTAAAACCAGCAACAATAAACAATCCAAAAAATTAGGAACATGATCCACAACATATTGCAAAAGCAGCCCAGGTCCACCATCAATACTCATTGGAATAGTGTTATTCTTACATTTTAAAATTAAGAAAAAGAATAATTAAAAATATTTTAAAGGTTTTTACAGTCCTACAAAAAGTAAGCAGAGCAATAACTAATGCAGCAAGTAAAGTTATTACTATAATGCTACTGAATATACCCTTTCCTGTTAGCAATTGGGCTACTGCATCCTTAACCAAGTGAAACTTTCAAGTCATTTTGGGGGGCAGCCTCATGTGAATCTCTGTCACAAGGGCTACCCTTACCAGAACTGTCCTGCTGCAACAATTGTCCTCTAGATAAAATGGTGGAAACATCTTTATCATAATCTTCTGTACTTCTGGTATTTTAAATGTATCTCCTACATGCATTTGGAAGAATATCAGATTTGCATAGTAAAATATGGAGTGTGAATTCTGTATCAAAATCATTAAATCATTCATACCATTATTGACCACTTCTACTCTTTACAATGTTATTATGGTTTCAATGGTCTTGTTCTACCTAGCAACCTCCTTTCCTTCTGCTTCCTGGCTCTGGGGAACAATCCCCCCATCAAGCAAACCAAACCTTGCATGGATCTCTTCCTGTCTAGCTATTTGTTATGGTCATCGTCTTCTCTTTGGCAATTGTCACAGCTGTTTGAAAATGGCTGTCTAAATCAGCTGAATTGTATAAAAGTTAGTGGTGGCAATTAAAATAATCTCACTGAACATCAGCCAGGTGCCTTGTGTTTCTAAAAAGTCACATTACATTATATATTTAAAAGCCTAAAAGGTAGTTTTTGACAGGAATCAGGTAATGAATTTTCCTGTATATTGTTCCCATTCAGTAATTACAGCTTGTGAGGTTTATTTTTTGCTACAACAATTACTAAAGTCATGGCTGATAACTTTGCCTACAAGTGTGTTTTTCCTTCACCCCTCCCCCTTTTTGTCTCTCTGTGTGAGTGTGTGTGTAAGGATAGTTATTGATCTCTTGCTGAGCTGAGATTTCAGTTTTATGCCAGATAGCTTGATTAATGGGTTGATTTCTGTAAGTGGACTGAATGGGGATAGGAAGCCTGTGCAGCCCATACTGGCAGCCCTAAATCCGTCAAGACACATATCTCATTATGAAATAGTTATCAAGTATACATGAAAAATTAATTGGGCTCAGTTTGATTCTGAAAAGACTCAGCCTTCTACTTGGCGGTCCCCCCAATCTTTCCAGATGTTGAGCACTAGCCCCTTGAGGAAGAGTGAAGGGAGATGTATTAATACGTTGTATTGATTAGATCAAGACCCCTGACAGTTATTTGCAGAGATACCATCTGGCGGCTGTTCGAATTCCTTCACCAAAAACAGGATGTGACATGTTATTAATCTCAACTCTCTAAGTATAGACAGTTGCCTTTTCTGCTAAACTGCATTTTACCATTCCGTAGGAGATGAATGTAGACCTGAAGGGTGCTGAAATTAAGGTTATTACACAAATTGAGCCATATGGTCCAAATATTTCAGCAAGAAAATTGCCAGGCAATAAAAATTGCTCCTGCCTTCCTAATGGTGTAAATTACAGTTTAACCATGGCTCTAATGATGTCCTTCTGCCGCGCTTAACTACTGTTACATGAAGGACATTGTTTTAAAAATATAAAAAAACAAGTAAATGCCAGCAGCGTGTTTTACAATCTGTTAGTGTGTCATTAAGAACACTGTCAGAATTACATAAACATAATGGTAGGCAACCTAGCATACAAAAGAATGAGGATGGAAATAGAGCATCTTGAAAAACTCCATAGTGTCAAGAGCTCTTTCAAATTTTGGATCTGTTCCAAGCAATAGTTATTGTTGCTTATCATGTCACTCAATGAATCTATTTTCTTTAAAAAAGCAAAAACAAAACATTATACAAAACATTATATGGAAACAATAGTTTATATGAAGCAATAGTTCAAAGGTCTCTATAGAAAAAGTTACCATGTGTATTCTAGACTTAGTCTCTACTTTTCCTTGTTTATAATTCTTCGTTGGTTCATTTGTTGGATCTTAGCAGCTCTAGAGAGGCCTCATTTATAATCATCCTGGGAAAGGAAAAAAGGAGAGAGGAGAAGAGACATTCCAACTGTCTCGTTTAAGGATTAATATGGATTGTGTCCAATGTGTGATATTTAGTAAATCATAGTTAATCTAGAAGACACCAAAGGAAGGTTCATATAGAAAAAGAGATTGTTAAAAGAGGTGCTTAGTTTCTATTTCATTTTTTTATCCCACCTTTATTATTTTTCATAAATAATTCAAGGCAGGCAACATACGTAATATTCCTTCATCCTCTTACTTCCCCTACAACAACAACCGTGCGAGGTTGAGCTGAGAGAAAGGGACTGGTCAAAGTTCACCCAGCTGGCTTTCATGCCTAAAGCAGGACTAGAACTCACAGTCTCTACGTTTCTAGCAAGCACCTTAAACCACTACCCCAAACTGGCTCTTTATATTTTCCATCTTTGTCTGCATAGTGGTTAGGCAAATCAAGTTGTCACTTTTCTAAACATTCTGAGAAAAGTTAAAACTGTTAATGCAAAGTAAATAACTAAGAATTCCAGCAGAAGAAAAGATTCTTCACCAGTCACGTAAGTAATCCATTTTTAATTGACCTATCTGAAGTCATAATTTATAACAAATTCTACATATGATCAGAAGGCATTATCAATCTTTTATGTCATCGAATGCATGACATAAATTGTATATTGTCACTTCTCATTGGACAGATTATTTTAATCAGACATGAATAGAATTGTCATCAATAAGAGTTAATTGTGAATTTAAGGAATGAGGATTAATCTAAAAAGGACACACTTTATAGAAGAGAACACATTTGTAAATAGGACAGCAGGTATGCCTGTCTTATCCATCCTGTTTGCAGGATTAGACTAGGACAGAGAAAATCCATGTTCAAGTCCACTCTTACCACTAAATCCTCAGTTGTAATTTTAAACCAGCAATTCTGTCCTAGGCAACCTCACAAAATTGTTGTTGGGGGAGGAGAAATGTAGGCAGCATTACTGCTTACACGTCCTCAAGATCTGAAAAGAAATGTAAGAGTTACCTCAAATAAATAAATAAATACATTGGCTCCTTTTTCTTCATATAGGAAGAAAGGCCTATTTCTTATGCAGCATCTCATCTTAAGTGTTCCTGTCCCTCTTTGTTTTGCTATGTTGTTTTGCTAGTAAATGAATACATGAAAAACTAATTAAATGATTAGCAAAACTTCCCAAATCAACTAACATATCTTCAGAGGGGTGAAAACCAAAACATGAATAGCGTTGAACTTTATTTCACATGAGAGCAGTTATACACTTCACTGACAAAAAAAAGCTGCTTTGCTGCCTCAATGTGTTTTCAGTGTCTTACAATTGTGGCTTTCCTAGGATGGAAACAGAATTTTTGATGGGAATTTGATGGCCCTGATATCTCTATTTAAAAGGCAAATTGCCAAGAAAATTGGCTTCTATAACCTTAGTACTTTCAAGCTCCAAAGTATTCTTAAGTAAATTCCTTTTGAAATACAAACTGTTTCCCTGTATTCTCTCCATATTCTCTCTATCTCTAGAGATGTCTTGTCTTGTTTTGTTTTTGTGATGTCTAAAGATGAAATCCCTGTTTTGAAGTGCATGGTTAATGTGAATTAGTAAGGGCAAAATCCCATTGTGTCAGTGGGGTGTTTTTAAAGCAATGTGTAAAAGATGTCTTTGGAGGAAATGGTTTTCAAATGGAATGGGCGAATATACAGAATTTCAAAGAAAAGCAAAACATAATTCTAATAGCCTGGTGAAGCAGACCAACACTAGCATCAAGGAAAAGAGTTCTGTCATGTTTAGCCTGAAAAACTGGGATGAAGGGGTTGATCATTTAAAAGCCCCCTGCTCCCTGAAAAACCAACTGAATGCCAAGTGCCAAGTTGTAAAATGCTGCTCTTTTATGGGGCTTTGTTTTCAAGTCAAAGGAGGCAGTTCACATTCTTGTTGGGACTGCTGCAAATCCTTAGCTGTCAGGGGGTGTCAGGCAAAGAAAAAAACAATTTACAGTCACATTAAGTAATGTCTACTTTTAGGGTGTGATCAAATACTTGCCTAGTTGTTTTAACTGAAGCCAAGTGCAGCTATTAAGGAGATGCCCCTGTATGTCCTTCATTCATTTCCAATAAGGTACATACCTTATTGAAAATGCCTCTCTTACATTTGGGATGTTCTTGCCTTCAGTTCTTATGAAAGGTAATTAAAATTGCATTTTAAAATTAAACCATTCCTAAATCACATCCATTTATACTTGCCCTTAATGGTTTAAGTGTTTGTTTTGCATCCTCAAGTAACATGCTTTACAGTCATTACTGCTGGACATATTTCTGTATTTTCTTGTTCCTT
>JANHFO010000622.1:843295-854491 GCA_032468095.1 Pareas carinatus
CTCTGGTTAAGTAAATAAAATGGAGACCTCCTCTCGTGCAGCTGCTTCCCATTCATTTCTTCAGCGTCTATCTCCCAGCTTGGAACCCGACTGAATTTTTCTTCTAACACTGGTTATCTGCAAACTTAAATTATGGTCATTGGAAATAAAAATTAGGAGTTCAAAGATATACTGTATGACAAGCCAGTAAGAATTAAGTGTTTTGCAAGGAGAACAAAAACATCATGCAGTTCAGATAGTACACAGTCAAGCAGCTGACTAAAATGAGGAATCAGGGGGAAAACACAGTCTAGCTGTTGGTAGATCAGAATTAAATGTAAAACAATAGCAGCAGCAAACTGAAGAAATTGTGTAACAATATATAGGCTGAACTAAATGTATAATTGTACTTAATGTGCATGTTTTCAAAACAGCACCAAGAGCTAAGAGATATAGGGAATATGGTACACAGAACCATTGTCTGTAGATAACACAGGTCACGTCCATATGGGATTTCAGCTTGAATGTTCTCAGAGTGCCTTCACCTCACAACTTTTTGCTTTGATCAGGAAGTATGAGAAATGCTCTCTTCACAGACAACTTTTTTGAAGACAATCTGAGATCTTTCAGATGGCCGCCTTCTGCTTTGGTCACTCCTATCTTTTACAGTTCACAGACAGGGAGTTTCACCCTGTTTCTCTGTTTCTGCTGGTCTTCAGTTTTCTCAGTTCAGTAATTCAAAGGATGGCTAAAGACAACTCCCCAAAGAGATTTAAGTTGCTTCACAGAAAAATTCAATTCTTTTTCTTTCTGCTTTTCCTCACAAATGCTGTCATGAGAAACTGAAGTTTCAAGGGAGCAGTTCTCACCACTACTTTGAAATGAGGGCTAAAAAAAATCTCTGTGTATTATTATCCTCTTTCTAATTTGTCTTCCCCCCCCACTCCATCCTCCAACCTGTATTCTTTAAATAAATATAATGAAGTATTAATTGTGGTCATAAATTTACTGTGTAATTTAATTATTTACTGAATTTACTGTATACCCCAGCTTTGTCTCACAAATTATGCTCTGCATTTTATAGAAATGTGATGAAACATAATTAACTGGTTGATGGCAACTTGAATTCCGTTTAAGCTAACTCTAAGCCTTCTGAAGCTTTTTTACCTTTCTAGTATAGTCAACAAGTTTTTTTTTCCAGGCTATCTTGACTTTATGTAGATGTTCTTTAGATTATTATAGCAAGAATGGCAATTGTTCATTCTCTAAAATTAACCTCTTTATATTACATGTTTATTTCATAAGCGTATATTCATATGCATAAATATACACAATGAACCATGAGCTTTATATATGGTACTTTATATATATATATATATATACTTTTCTATTGTTCTATAAACAAAGCTCTTAATTTTTGATCAGAAACAATCATTTAACTTCATGTCCTCACCCTATTTCCCCCATTAAATCTTAAAATGCAAATTGTAGATTGTAAGCTTTTAAAAGTTCAGTTGCTGAAACCTAATAGATAACTCTCTTCATAAAACACTGTTAATATAGTCTGCATCCGATTGTAAAGCTAATTTTAATAGTGTTTTGTGCCAGCATAATTTCTAATGCCAGATTGTTATGCCAAGCATGAACTTCAATTTGAACTCTGCATTTTAATCCACGGTCCATAATTTTGCATTGGGTTCTACAAGTTCCCTTTGGCTATGGCAGTTTGAATGCTTCCACTTTCAAGGATCTAAGCCATAAATGTTTATTAAAAGAATCTATAATGAAATCATTTTTGTTATTTTTTTAATGGCTGCCTTGAGTATGTTGGATGACTGAATGCTGGTTGTTAATCATTAAGTACTCATGGCATAAAAACTGTTTGATAGTATTGCCATCTAGGGGGCTAAACTGGATTCTCCATACCGAAATAAACTGTAATTGAACAGGTGCTACTATTGATAATATGCATATGTTTTTCTTTAAAGCACATATGCTTTCCAGACTTTTTATGATAAAAGTTATAGCTAAATATCCCCAAGCATTTGTTTGCATGTGTTTGTGTCTGAGGTAATTTCTTTATTCTCTTAATCTGTTCAAATCTTTGTTTTTTTAACTGATCATAAATGACTTTTAAAAACTTTGTCCCTTGTCAGAAGGAAAATGTGATAACCTGTAATATTTTAGTGCTTCATTTTACATATCTATTATTTATTAGTAATCTCTGTTACTGAGAATCATGCTGTGACTACTATTGCTTATTCAGTCTGTGCAAATCACCTCTACTTTGAATCATCTTTAAGATTTGAAGAAATAATTATTCAATTTGAGTTTGCAATTCAAGGGCATAACAGTTTGATCCAAGCTAAAATTAATATTATATTTTAAAAAAACTTGCCCATAAACTAAAATGAGGAGGCACCCAAATGAAGACAGTCATTTTTGATCCAATGGGATGAAAACAACACATCTGATAGATCCTTTGGAAACTATTGATCCTGCCAAGTGCTGTATTTGAAATGCTCAAGGATTTTGCTGCAGTGCATTTTTTATGCAAAGATATGAAGGAGAGCCCTGGCTTTGAGATGTCAGAAGCGTTGGCATGTTTGGCATGTTTGGTTTCTTCAAAGGACCCTGCCATCACTGCCAGGGTACAGGACTATGTCTTAGATATGTAGATCCTTGCTTAACAACCTCTTGCTCTGTGTCTGTTAAACCTTATTGCATGAGTGGTAGTTACGACTAGGCCTTGCACTTCTATTGGTTGCAGCATCTGTGCAATCATGCGATTGTGATCGGGGCACTTGGTGACCAGCTTGCCATCATGATGTTGCAGCATCCCACAGTCCAGTGAAGACAACCTATATTAGCAGAAACAGCAAGCACAGGCTGGCATAGTGAGATACAATGGACAGAGAGAGGCAAGCTACAGAAAACAAGAGGCATTTAATTTTGCCTATTTTCAACAAGTAGTAAATGTTTAGGCCAGCACCTCGGAGCATTTCCTTGGCATCCATTCAGTCATCCCCAGTCCCAATCACAAAACATCAAAGTAAAGTGTGAAGCAAAGAGTGATTTGGTCTTGAGTCCCTGAATTGAGATCTGAGCTGTACATCTCAATCTCAACGTGTTTGCAAGACCAACATAGAAGATATTCCTTATGTATCGCTATAATAAAGAAGCTGAGAGTGAGGAAAATGAAAGACGTCCAAATGCTAGCCTTGCCATTTTGGAGAGACATTGTTAGGCAGAGACCTTAATGAGATGATAAATCTCATTGGCCAGATGTTCCTGCCAGGATCAGAGAATCTGCAACCGCCACGCCACTCAACTTACTCTGCTTCCCCGCACCAGGAATCTCCACATTTTCTATTCACTGTCCTGCTTCAGGGGACCAAATGAATTCTGTGGACAGAATGTAGTGGACTGCATACAGTTTTGAGATGCAAATATTTCCTTTGTAACTCACAGCGTAAAGGTTTTGGGAAAGTCTAGTCAAAAGACACAACGGTGCTGAAGCAGTCACAATTTCCCCAAATCTAATCCCACCCGATTCATGGGTCTGGCATTCTGTAAACTAACCAATTTGAATTTCTCTGATTCAATAATTGTTCCCTATACTTTTCAATTTTGTCCAATTGAAGGTTAGGAACAAATAGATACAAGAGTTTTAATAGCGCACAGTTGTATATATTACAAGCTAAGTAGATTTCAACATTCTGAATAGATATGGTCACAATGGAACTTTTAAACCTTTGTCTTTCTTGGTCAGTTTAACAATCTAGCTGGAGATTTTCCAGCTTGCTTTTGCTAATTAATTTCAAACTTGCCTCTTGGATTTTCTGTTCACTGTTTTTAGACCGCAGGCTTGGGGCTCGCAGCACTTCCATTTTTTCCCCTTCATTGGAAATCAGGAGTGGTTTCAGCGTTATTTCTCCAAAGGGACAAGGGAAGGCAGCACTTGGAAAAAGCAAAATCTGTTTTAAGTCTGAATTTCATTTTCCTGGTTTATAATAACTCTTCCATAATTTTCAGTACAGTGAATTTTGAAGAAAATTAAAATAAATTGAGCGGTAATAAAAAAAAATAGCAGCTATGTACCTAGATCTTAGATTAAGCAATTCTGGGATGTTTTCACTCTTCTCTCTAAATAATAATAAAAATAAAACATGTAAATCTCACTAGAAAAGTCCTCCCTGGAAGCATTCTAGGACTGCAGAAAAGGAGGCCTACACAGTTGTCTCTTACTGAACGTAGTAGGTCTTTTGAATAAATGTGTATGGGATAAATTAAAACAAAAGATGAATTTAAACAAAAATCCATTGACATTTGCATCTGATTGTTAGAGCCCTTTTCACAAATTTAGACCTTACAGCTTAGGAATTTTTACTCAACTTTGCAATGAATGAAAAGCAAAAATTCCCTTTCGTGACCGCACCCCTTTGCATTCATCATTATTATTCTCACAGGGGCTTACCTTCTTCAATGTGAGAAGAGTAAAGAATAATTGTCATTGAAAAGTATATTTATAATCAGTCATGGTGGGTTTTGAGCTTTAATATTCAGAATGGACATTCAAATGCTGTAATATATTTATTTAAAAGGAAAGCTCATTGTTGTGGGAAAATAACTATTAAATATTTATTATCTAACTTTTAATATTTAAAAAAAGATTATTTTTCTGCAAAAAAAGATTATTTTTTCATCTTGCCGCTTACCAGATATTTAAATATTTAGAAGCTAGGAAGTGTGGCTTTTAGCTACTTAACTAAAACCAAGAAATTGAGTCCTTTTTTTAATGAACTAATCATAAGGAGATGTATCTAATCACCAGCAAAGTGAAAGGTGTGTAAAGAATTCTAAGTGCAAAGTATTATGAAAGAGCTGAGATGTTTTCTTGCAGTAGAAATGTGCCAGAATCAGATTTGAATGGGTATTAAAATGGCATTGAATGGGTATTAAAATGGCATTGAATGGGCATTAAAAATATCAGAAGCCTCTTTGCTAAATGTGCCCAAGTAGTAACTCAAACATGTATTTTCATAAGCCTACACAGTTGCCAAATGCACCCTAGAAAAGGCATGCTTCCTTTAAGGAGCTGCAAAGAGGTATTGTGAGGCTGCCCATATAGGATTCATAGAATCCTTACTCACTTTGGTTTCAAATACTGCACACTTCTGGCCTGGACTTTCAGAGCTCCATCTCTTAGTTATGCGAGAGAGGGCATTCTCTTGCTTCTCTGGGAACTGTATCATATAGTCTGCATGGTTCCTGCCATCTGAAAAGGAATTGAGACCTTCTTCTTCAGCCAAGTCATTTAAGTTGGTCTAATGATTGATCGACTGATAAGCTGTCATCAAGTTGGTGTTAACCCTTAGCAACCACATAGATCGATTTCATTTGTCAGTGATCAATGATCTGTTCCCACACTTGATTCTGTAGATCCCCCAGTGGTTTTTAATCATCTTGTAACCATTTTTATTCAGCTTTTAGATGTTTACATTTTAATTTAGGGTGTTACTGATGATAAAGATGCACTACTTCATATAAAAAACCCAGGAAGCATAGGTTGGTAATGGGAGAAGATATAAAGCATGTGGCATGGATGGTGCAACAGAATAATGCTGAAGTAGAATAGAAATTATTTTTTGTTATAACAAAAAAGTGTATTTTTGACCCAAGACCTACAGATATGTGGAGTCCATTCTATAGTACTGTACGTCTTTATGATAGTACATTTTAATCGATCTTGTACAAACTGCTTCTACAAAAACCCTCTTACATGCCTAGTTGATAGTGTGAGATATTTTTTCTGAATGCTCAATCTTCAGGCAAATCACATACAAAAATCACAAATTTGTCTCTTTCACCTTCAGGGAGAGGTGTATCAAACTTACTTGTTTGGTTTGAAGCCATTTACAACCTACTACATTCATATTGTTGCTGTCAATAATGCTGGGCAAGTTGCTAGTTCATGGACTTCAGTGCGCACCCTGGAAGATTCTCCAAGTGACCTAAGCAACTTTACAGTGGACAAGAAAGAGAATGGCAGGGCATTGTTACTCAGATGGGCAGAGCCTTCCAAGCCCAATGGTAACATTAAGGTAATTGAATCTTATTTCATCAAGGTGGAACAGAAATATTGTGGAGAAAGTCATCATGTAAGAATCATTAATGTTCTAGTATATTATGAATGTTTTAATTTGCAATACTCCAAACCTTTAATATAGAACTTCATGACTACTCTCAATTATAGTTCATTTATAATATAGTGATATAGTATTCAACAGCACTTTGGTACTCATTGTTAAATTGTTTCTGGAGGTGTGATGAGTACCAAAACCAATGAATACCAAACAAATTTTTCCTATAAGAAATAATAGTGAGTCACAAGGGATCCAATACCAACGAGTGGTGAAAACATGGCTTTTCTGGGAGGCTTTGGAGATTGACTTGAATCATCAGCATTGAGAATAGTTTTAAAGATTATTGCAATTTTTGGAATTAATGTTATCCTGGAATATTTATTGTTATTGTTTTATTTATATATGTAACTGCTTGGAATCTATTAAGTATGGGGGGTGATATGTAATAAATCAATAAGCAAGCAAGATTTCAATCTTTCTTTGCTTGTTGAAAGTGAGCAGTTTTATTCAGCTTTTTTTTTAAAAAAAACTCACAACTTACTTCTTGCTTGGCTCTTCACCATCTCTCTTTATAAACTTTAGTCATTACCCCAAAGGTGCCTTTTGAAAGGCAACTGGATTTTCTTTGTTTTTCCTTGATGACATTCAGCTTCTCATCCAAAAAGCTTCTTGGATGAGAAGTGAAATGTCTTCAAGGAAAGGCAGAGAAAGTCTAGGTGCCTTTTGAAAAAGCACCTTCGAGACAACCACCACCTAGATGACTGGCAATCTCCATAGACCTCCAGTCATTACACATACAGTAAAAGAATCATCTGTAGGATTGAAAGACTTATCCATTTAAGTTTTATTATACAGTTAGTGAAGTGGGCTTATGATATAATAAAATATGTTAGCCTTACATCTCTGAGTATGTTCGGTTCTGGGAAGCATCTCCAGGATGCTTCCTGCTGTGTTTTTTCTTTCTTTCTCCCCTCTGCTGCTCTTTTCCAGGGAGGAAAGATCATATTATATTATACTTTTCACTGATTATAGAGGCTTTCAATTTAAAATAAAGGGGACACTGTTAAAGTATACTTTAAAAATGCTTATTGAAAGTATGTGATCGCTTCTAAGTACTTTATCTTAGAGATTTTTCAGTCCTTTACAATGGTCATGTGAAATCTTAACCTCAGCCCTTTACTTGATTTAGAAATCCACCTGTTCATAATTAAATTGGACTGAGTGAAGTGGATCCTTCTTAGAGATTTCAGTACCACCAATATAAGACATTTTCATGTCTTTCTTACAAGTAAGAGGATCCTGATTCATCCAAAAATTTAAACACCGAGCTTTCCAGTATTCTAAAAAACAATCCAAATCTAATGCTGAGCCCATTAACTTTTAATCTATGTATGCATGTCTTGATTTTCCTCAGTGAGTCTTTCAGTTTTCAGCATTAAAATAATGTTGAGTACATAGTAAGCATTCTGAGCCTGTGAATATAATACTTAAGGTACTGGTCCTTGAATGGGGAAACCCAAGTTGTAGTCTACCTTAGGCACAAAGCTACCTGGATGATTTGGTGCCAGTCACTTTCTCCTAGCCCTTAGAAGAAAGCAGTTTCCAGCCACATCTGAAAGCGTTGACAAGAAAGGAATGTAATCCTCCAGGAATTAAAACTGACTCGACGGTACCCGCATATACACATATGCACTAAAGCAAGCAAAGTAAAGCTTTTGCCCAAAGAAAAGAGATGGTTTTGGTAGGAGGCTATGGTTCGAATTGAACACTTTCTTCATGCTTGATGAAACCACTAATGGTCTTGCTGGTAATGTATTGACATTGTCTTTCTTTTCAGACATACAATATTTTCAATGATGGTAACCTGGAATATAGTGGTTTGTCTCGACAATTCCTCTTCAGACGTCTTGAGCCCTTCACTGAATACACTCTCATTCTTGAAGCTTGTACAGCAGCTGGTTGTACTCGCTCTTCACCGCAGCAAATTTGGACCGATGCAGCCCCTCCTGCTTCTCAAATGGCTCCCGTAATCCATTTGGTGACTGCAACCAGCATTGAACTGAGCTGGTCTGAGCCAATTAATTCAAATGGAAAAATAATGCGCTATGAAGTTATTCACAGACACAACAAAGAAAATGCTTCAGGGGGAAATAGAACGACAGAAGAAGAGAACATTGTTTTCACAGAATATAACACTGAGAGTAATGCATTTGTATATCATGCTCAGCATTTGCAGCCGTGGACTACATACGAATATAAAATACGTGCCTGGAATTCAGCAGGCTGCACCGATAGTCCTTGGTCTGCTACAAAAACCACCCAGGCTTCCCCAGAAGGCTTAGCTGCTCCAATGTTAACTTATATCCCCCAAAATCCCAGCAAAATATGGATTTCATGGTCACTCCCCCAAAAAACCAATGGTGTTCTGCTGTCATATAAACTACAGAGAAATGATGTTCCCTATCCTTTTAGCTTTGATGCTTCAACTTTCAATTATACCGATGAAGGCTTGCTTCCATATACAGAATACAATTATGTAATAACTGCTTGTACCCTGGGAGGATGCTGCTCTAGTGACCATTCTAGAATACGGACATTAGAGGCAGCTCCAGCAGTAGTCAGCCCTCCTACTCTAGAAGGTATACATTCAACCCAGATTAATGTATCTTGGTCACCACCCCAAATTCAAAATGGTGAAATCATAAAGTACATTTTAAAGCTGAATAGTGAAGAACACTATGTTGGAAAGAGTTTATTCAGCACAGTAATGAATCTGCAGCCTTATACTAAATATGACATCACATTGATTGCCTGTACCAATGGAGGCTGCAGTGTTAGTGCATCCCAATCTGCTTGGACAATGGAAGCTCCTCCTCTTAACTTAGATCCTCCCACGTTACTAGTGACAGATTCAGAATCTTTAGAAATTACATGGAAGGCTCCCAATATTCCAAATGGTAAAATCCAGGTTTATGAGCTAAGGAGGAATAGATTGCTGGTTTATTCAGGTCTAGATACACACTACAAGGACTTTATGTTAACTCCTGGAGTAGAATACATTTATACTGTTACTGCAAACAACAGCCAAGGGAGTGTCACCAGTCCGATAACCAAGATAAGAACCGACCCTTTTGCCCCATCTGGAATGTCTCCACCTCTGTTGCATCCATGGTCCTCACAGACAATTTTGGTTATTTGGGATCCTCCAGCAAAGATTAATGGTAACATAATCAATTATACTATCATTCTTTGGGAGCCTATTAAATCACAAAAGAAAGCGATTTATCTGGATTCATTCCATGATTCTTTAAGAAGACGGTCTTACAATTTAACAGAGCTAAAACCCTTTCACAGGTATGTTGTAAGTGTATGCTGTAATGTGTAAATGAGGAGGGAATTCTTGTATTTAGAACACAATTTTCCAATGCATGAGATTAACTCCATGCATCCATGAAAAAGTTGGGAGGTGCATGCATATTAGTTTATTCATTGTAAGGATTGTTGACTAAATTTACCTAGTCAAGGTTTTTTTTCTTTTGCCAATTATGTTTTAAATATGCCATTAACTGATCACTTAGAAAAGGATTTTTATCAATATTCTAGAAAGCTACTGTACTTTGACTATTGAATTCTGAGCTTAGGTTTATATTTATCTTTAACTTTATTTTTATCTTTATCTTATATTTCTAACAAATTAAGTATTGAGTTCTTTTCTGTTCAGATGAGATTATCCCAGTACTTTCAGTTCATATGATTAAGTTGTTACTCATCATAAGACCTTAAATTTCAGTCCAGTCTTTTTTAAAGAATGGATTTCTTCTTTGTTTGAAAGTCTGCAAACTTAATCTTGTGGAACATCTGTGCTTTATGTTACCTTTATATTATTTAGTGCAAAGCCTAGATTCTACTAATCTCATTTCTGGTTTGTGTTTGTGAAGGTATGAAGTACAAGTACAAGCTTGCAGTCTTCAGGGCTGCACTTTCAGTGAATGGGCATCTGTACAAACTCTTGAAGCACCCCCTGAAATACAGCCAGCTCCCCTCATAGATGTCCAGTCAAGTCCTGATGGATTCCAGACTGTTCTTTCCATTGTGTGGACTGGCCCAAAGCATCCAAATGGAAACATCTTACATTATGAGCTTTATCGAAGACAGCCATTACCCAATCAATACAATGTCAGCCTTGTTTATAACGGTTCGTCTACTTCATTCAAAGATGACATACTCCTGCCTTTCACTGAATATGAATATCAGGTATGAAAATGGAAGATTATGGTGAAAATTTCTGGGCTCTCACTGAGAAATTCTCTTTATCAAATGGTTAGTATACAGTATCTTAGCAATGGTATTATTCCCTCTAAGAACTCTTGGTGATCACAGTGCTTCGAGCTGGCACAACAATTCCTCTTTATACATGAACTTGTTTTGTGATATAGCAAAGTTGACAGGTTCCCAGGGGCATGATGTTGAATGGATATGAGTGCCTTCTATTCAGTTCTGATGCAGATATAACGTTTTCCCACATAGGGTCTAGACATATCCAAATTGGGGGCAAAAGGAGGAGGAGGAGGGGAAGGAGGAGGAGGGAGAGCAGTTGGTGGTTGGTGTGTATCTATTTCTCTCTTGTCTTGCTGAGTGACTTTCTCCCCATAAGGAATACTTCAGTTAGCATATTATCTGAGTGAAATAGCATATCCAGAGGTCTCATAGACTTGTCGCAACCAAGAGATGACAATGGTTCCTTAACTTCAGCAATTATTCCTAGTGTCTTTTGAACTAGACAAATCAGGACCTTAGGAACTTAGACAGTTTTTTCACTGAAAGTTTTTGGATGCCTTTTATGATTCTGTATAGCTGCACCTGGGATATAGATGGCTACATGTGACAAGTTTCAGTAGGAATGCTTGACACAGATATGCTTGACATCATGGGAAAGGCTGTGTTTTTTTTAATAGAAAAAGTTTTTATTAGACAAAAATAAACAAAATTATAGTTTACAATATGTGGAGTTTTCAGTTATCCAGAAAAAAAAATATTTTATACTTTATATCAAAATTTCCTTTACAAGGCA
>JANHFO010000622.1:872962-886678 GCA_032468095.1 Pareas carinatus
TTTGCTTGCCATTCATTCTTTTTCTGAATTTCATAGGTCCTGTCTTGACAACTCCAGGGGAAAATAACAAAGAAAACACAAAACAAGCAATGTTCTACACAGAGTTGTGGTTTGTGATACTAATGGCAATTCTTGCCTTGATCCTTCTAGCAATTTTTCTGTCTCTAATTCTACAGAGGAAAATAAGCAAGCAGCTGTATTCACGGGAAAGGCCTCCTTTAGTCTCACTTCAAAAGAGAATGTCACCAATGAATGTCTATTCACAAGGAGAAACTCACATGGTATGGTGCTCTGCCTATGTTTTGCAAATAAATTTCCTATGAAGACATGTCCTGTACTAATCGGAGGCGGAATTTATGAGCCTACGTTGATACACTCATAGATACCATATAAAACCAGCACCATCAAGTCAATATTTGAAAGACATTAGAAATACCCTTTGAAAGACAACTGCTAAGGGCAAACTACCACTCCTAGTATAGCAATGGCCCTTAAAGCCCATTATGACTGTAGAATGGTTTCCCACATATCACTTCCACAGCAAAAGCAGAAAAGAATGCGCTTTATTTACCAAAGAAAGAATAAGGCTGTCTAAGTTAAACGTTTTTAAGTCCCTCTTATTTCAGCGGCTGAGCAGGTTAAACACATGCTTAAAGCATTATGCTGCAAAAAATAGCTTCTCTGTGTTGCCCTCTTTCTTGCCATAATACTCCAGAAGGCACAACTTAATTATGTGTTTCCCTTAAAACATGAAGTGAGGAAATGCAGTGGGCAAGTAAATGTTTCATTTTCACAGCTTGTGCCTATATTAAAAGCATTTTAAGGAGTTTAGCAAGTTGATGTTTTTTATTTAAACCTCTAGGGCTTGCCAGTAAACAGTTAAGGCTATTTCTAAGACTGGGGTCCAAATAAATGTCTTAAAGGGAAATACTTGCATTCCAAGAATAGTTCCAGGCAGCCTGGATCTTCTGCTTTCAATAATATTTCTTTGATGACTCAGATGTAATCTAAAATGTTGGATTAGGATTTCTTTAGAGACGGTTTTACTGAGGTTTCTAAAAGAAACCTGTGCTTTAAAAACAGACTTCTTTACTCATTAACTGTATGACTTGTCACATATAAATTAAACCAGTTATTGGCAGCACCAAATGATGTAGTTTGTTTTTTAAAAGTATGTGAAAAATCACAAGTAATACATAAAGAATCCATCTTCATACAGCTCTATAGGATGTCCAGTGTAAAGAGGCATAAGGGGTGTGTGACAGCTCATTGATCAAAGATCACTATCTGTCCAGGTTTGAGACCTGAGAACTGTGCAATGGGGTGAGCTCTTGTTCTTGCTCCAGCTTCTGCCCACCTAGCAGTTCGAAAGCCTGTAAATGTGAGTAGATAAATAGGTACCATTTCAGTAGGAAGGTAACAGCATTCTGCATGCCATGGTATACATTTGCTCTGGCCACATGGCCATGAAAATGTCTTTGGACAATGCTGACTCCCTCAGCTAAGAATTTGAGATGAGCACCTAGAGTGCAACATGACTGGAGACAGGAACCCTTTACCTTTTGCAGAGGGATACATAAATCCAGAGCCTATTGTTTCCTACTATATCTCAGGTCTTCTTCTATTCCTGCTTTCAAGCATGATAGCCAAGATGACAAGTGAGGAAAATTAGGGTTTTAGGCAAAAGAGTTATAATGATAAATATTAAGACAATCAAAGTGTCCTCTCCTGTGGAAGAGCTTCTACATCCTCATGTATAAGATGTATTTTCTGACCTGCTTGACAGGTGATTAGTGTTTAATGGCAGCCACAGGACAATGTTATGAATACAGCCTGACTCACTTTTTAAAAATTTCTTCAAGAAACAGGAAAATTAATACACAATTTAGGAAGTAACCTGGATGTTTTATTTATTCATTTGAATATTTTTATCTTTCTTTTCTTAATTAAAAAAAACATTTAAGGCTACTAAAAAGACAATTCAAGATGAATTAAAAATACAACCACCATTAAAAATAAAATATCTACAGCCTTTAAGAAATCAGATGACACTCTGGAGGATGATGATAAAACCACCGGCCTTTGTGAGCATAATAATGAGAGCAGGTTATTTGTAATTTAGCATTTCAGATCCCTAATCCCCATGCATAATTATTTTGGAACCCTTAAACAAAACTAAACAGACATTTTTTGTTTTTAAAAATCTCTTTGTGTTGAACTGGCAATGCTATAACAAACTTTAACCAAGCAAGAAGCAGAATTTTTTATAACCCTGATATGTAACTATAGTTGGTGTATATTACAGGGGAAAGACAGAATCAGAAGATTGTTTCAAACACCTATGGTTTTAACCCCAGTCCTTATGCTATCTTCCTTCAATTTTATAAAAACCAGCAACAAAATACTATTTGTCACTAATGGTAGTGTAAGATAAAACTTCATTTTAAACTGGGCATACAGATGCTATGATTTTGTAAGCAGTAGATGTTGGCCATATCAGAAGAGACTGTCTTGGATTGTGTTTGTGCAAAGTGTCCACTTCTATTGTATCTGTCCCCTGGTGCTCCCTTTTCCCAAAATGCAGCCACTTTAGTATATAAAGGTAAAGGATTTCCTTTTCCAGTTGTGTCTGACTCTAGCAGGCGATGCTCATCTCCGTTTCTTAGCCAAGGGAGCCAGCATTGCTCAAAGTCATTTTGACCAACATGACTATATAATGACATATACTAGACATAGACATTTGTATATCTAAACCAACCTATTTTTCAAAAACTGTTATAATCTTCCAGCATAATCTACTATCCAATTTCTTCTCTAAGGCAGTCAATAACTGGGAAATATTTATATTTCAAAAGTGTTTCACTTTCTTATCCCCTTCAACTTTTCTGGTCTGGTGGTGTTGTTTGTTTTGTCTTTTGCTTTAGAAGATCTAAAGTGCTGTTCTTGTTCTGCCTTCTAACTTCAGACTTTCTCTACCTGCCTTCGCTTTCCCCCCTTTATTTCTCATACATATGATGTTCCCCTCTTTTCCTGATAATTCGCAACACCAGCCTGCTATTGCTACTTCTTTACAAGTCCCTGTTATCTCATCTTCACAAGTATCACCGAACTCCGATAAGGTAAGCCTTTGCAATGCATATGTCTGCATAAACATTTGAGAAAGACATGTTTCTAACTGCTAGGAAGTCTCTCTTTCTTTCTCTCTCTCTCTCTCTCTCTCTCTGTACTCCCTCCCCATCAGACTGATGAAGCAGCTCAGTTTTATTATCCTTTTCAAGGTCACACAGCACACAGTGCTGATAATTGTCGGTGCTGCTTTTACATCTAACTCAATTACTGCATTGAATTTGGAACACTCGGCCACTGCAGTCTCATACAAATACTAAGCAAATTTGTCTGTGAAAACAACAAATTGGCTTTCAGTCACCATAAGCCTTTACTGCTAACAGCTTTCCTTTCTTTTACGTCTTGTTTTGAGGTTGGGTGGATGTGGTGGGGGGGGGGGGATAGTGCATAATGGGGCAATAAGCCCTGGCAGATCAGAATCACTTTTATGTGAAGATATTGGAACTTTATGACCGTCCTTATCACTGACCTTCTGGATTACTCAGTATAAGCATTTGTTGATGCTTAACCTACAAGAAAAAAAATTGTTTTAGCACCTGAATGATTAAACAAGTAACACTTTTCTTCCCTTTTAAATCTCAGTTTGAGAGGGTGGCCGATACATCGGAGTCCTCCTGTAGCGTCACACTCAAAAGCTACACAATGCACTTGGAGGTAGTGAACTCTGTTGAGTGGAGCAAGTTTGCAAACATTGACCATCTTGAATTTTGGGCATGAAAATACTTTGTGTGGGGCTTCATATGTTGCTGTGTGGTATTTAGGACCTGAATTTAGGTTGATATGATTTCAAATATAATTTTGGCCGCAGGGGGGAGGAAGCAACTGAGCAAATGAGCAGTCTTTGGTTATATGTTCTGTAATAAAAAAGCAATGCAATCAAGTCTACCTACCTTTGATCACTGAAAATTAAGTTGATGTGCCAGCCTTCATAATACAACTCTTAAAACACAAATCAAACTATATCGAGCAGCCAGGTAGGAGCTGTGTATCACAGGTTGATGTGAAGAGGATATAATTTGGCAAAAGTTTAACTTGCAACCTTCTTTATATAGATTTATCTCCTGCTATCTCATGATTATAATGGTCAAATGGCAAGTAGTAGTTAAGGAATGCGTTTGGGTGATCCAGTAATGCAAACAAATTACTAATTCACAGTACCTAACTCAGTATGAAAGTCAAAACCCAATTCTTCTTCTCTGTTCCTGACCTGCACTTTTCTAATTTAAGAAAAGATAAATACATGTAGCACATGTAGACCTATGACCACAACTGAGCTCAAAATTTCCATTGCTAAGCAAGACAGTTAAGTGAATACAAACTTGCATTTTAAAAGTCCTAGAAATTGATATTGCTATATTGATAGTGTCGGCAGTACAGCCTTCCCCAGCCTAGTGCCATCCAAGTATGTGGGACTTAATGTTAGCCAGAGTTATGAGAGTTAGAAGTCCATATCTTGAGGACACCAACTTGAAGACACATGGATTGATGCACCTATGTTTTGTCCAGAATAATCAATGTGTCATCCCAGTTCACTCCTAGCAAAGCTACCTTGGTGGCATTATAAAAAGATTTTATCATCCTTATTATATTGTAATGAGATTGCAATGATCAAGCAAGGCACTAGGAGTCACTTCACTGAACAAAGTATGCTGTCATACCTAAAACAGCATAAAGCCATCAGCAAAGTTATGAATATCTAATTCTGGACAGATATTTGGTATATTCAATCAAAAATAGAAAAAGTATTTGGCAATATATTAAAATCTCTTTAACAGAGATCTTTCTTACCCTTGTTTATCTGAGGTTTTTGTAAATGTTGAACAACCAGTAATCGCAGCCAACATATTAATTAAAGCTTATTAATTCAAATTCTACAACTCATCTTCCAGAGGCATCCAAAGCTAAGGTTTTGACTATAGAATATTCTGCTCCTTCCCATTCAAGCATGTGTGTAACTGACATAACACAATATGAACAACTTCTGCCAACTAACAAACCAAATTTTCCTCAATGTCCTGTGCTGATGGTTTACCTAATATGGGAATGAAATGTTTGCAACTCAACCCCCCCCATCTTAACTTAAAAAGTGTCTCATACTTTATTCTCTGAGCAAAAGTGATTTCCTTATGGATATCCATGATAAATTGGCATTGCTCCTCTACCATGTGAGTTTTTATGCTGCCTGTTTAATTGTCCAAGTTAGTAAAACTGCTATGCGTCCAAGTTAGGATAGCCAAGATCTAGCTAACAAGAATGACACCTCATTGGTGATCTGTGAGCAGATAGGTAAACTTGCCTGCATTGCAAGCCAAAAGAGGTTCCTTAGACTAGACTGGCAATTGTGCAGGTGATATGTGTGTCTTGCATGCTGTAAACAAACTTGTGAAACTACATTGCAGAAGACTGCTGTTCCCTTGGGGAACAACAGCTATGGGGATAATTGATGTACATAATTGAATTTGTAAACTGCTGGAAGACAGCCAACTGTGATCAATTAAAGGTAGTCTACAATAAGGAGAAGTTCTTAGAAATTCTTATAATATGAGAATTCCTTGGTTCCTAAAAGCTGAAAAAATAATTGTTTGCTTCTATCCCTAGGGACTGACAGATACAAAAATTCCAGGATCTGCATTCCCTTTGAGTATGCACAGCAGTAGAAACATTTCTCTCCTTCAAGTACCAAGCCAAAGCCAGATAGAGGATAGTTTTTCTCAAGGTTTCCTGCATCGAAGTGTCAGTCAGCTCATTGAAGCATCTGAGAAAAAGTCCTCAGCAGAAGACACTGTTTGGGATGCCGTTATTCATGGCCATGATAGCAGTTTGGTAAGTCAGTTTACAGGGATAACTGATTTGTTGCATCTACTGATATGCCATAATCACATAATCGTTGTAATAAATGTCAGTCACATTGAGTAACCAAATGGTAAGACAAGACCAATGGCCTTTCTAAGCATTGAAAGAATGCTCTTGAATTAAGTCACCTAATACTTTCCAGATCTTCTGAAATTTACTACATTAAGGCAGGCAGGCACAGTAAGCGACCAAAAACTGTGCAAGCTGCAGTCCATTTGACTTCTGTGGAATCTGTGGAAAAAATGCCTCTTCTACAAATAAGATATGCAGCATATGCGCATTTCGCGATGCATTTTTCATTGTGCTCGAAGATGGGTATACAAATCTTTTAAATAAATAAAATGTTCTCGAGAGTGAAGCAATATTATTCTAAATTGTATAAAAACAGGTAGCATTTAATTTTAACTGTCTCTTCTGCAAAACGTATTAGGTTTTGGTCCTTCACCCACAACCTTGCTTGTGATAAATATTATACCCTATCCCAGAGTTCCCCAACATTTTCAACTTTGTAGACTGGGGGAGGGGAGGGTGTTAGAGGGGATGGTTTTGCACCAGTGGCTGGCAAGAACATTACAACTGCTTTTATTCGCATTGCCGATGGAATATTGTTGATTTTGATATTCTTTATACAAATAATTTGTAAACAAAAGAATGTGGAAACTAAAATGATGAATGAGATGTACACTCAAACATGTTTGCTGGAACTTATGCTATTTTAATTAATATGAAAAAAAAACCTTTAGCACAAAAAAAGCCCTTGTGCACAGCTCCATGCAGATGGAGCACGCTTGCCCACTGCTCATGCAAGTGAGGATGTGAGCAAGCACACCAGCCATTTCCACAGCTCACTTGCAAACCCCTCACAGCAGGTTGGGTACCCCTGCCCTATCCTATATGATGGTTTTTTTTCTGTCAGGGATATGTTGAAATTTGAAGTTCCAAGTGGCGACTACAAAGAGAGTAGAAATTTGAGGAAAGCCCATTTAATAACCATCTTTGATTTTAAGAATTCATAGGTGCATTTAGTGCTTGAACATTTTTTTTGAAATTTTTTGATGTTTAGAACAAGGGCAAATAGTGACTTTCACTGGGTCAGGAGTCTTTTACTTAAGTAAATTATAGGATTAACCAACAGTAAAAGGTTTTGTTGATGATGATAATAGTCTGAATGTAATCTTAATGTCTTTTATTTTGTAATCTTAAAATCAATTTATTTTAGTGTGCGGATGATGAAGATCTTGTGAGCGCCATCAAAAGCTTCAGCACTGTCACCAAAGCACATACGACATTTACTGATACAAACTTGTAAGGTATTCAATGCCGATGTCACAGAATTGGCAAGATATGGAAAGTCTCGAATATTTGCTCTTTCTAGTCGTTATGAAGTAATGTTTCTATTGACATTTTTCTACTAATTATGAATTACATCTTCTACTGTAGATATGTGAAAGTTATTTTCTTTTTATCAAAACTTAACAACTTCTAGTAACATTATCTGGAGCAGATTTATTTGAGAAGTACATATTATAATTTTTAAATGCATTTTTTAGCAAATAGTGCTACACAAACCTTTACTCAGTTGATTGCAGGAACGGATTACATAAAATGATGAAAAGGTAGTCATATACACAATAGGGAAGAAGTTAGGGAACAATATTGAGCTCTTTTCAAAAATTAATAATTAAAAATCTTTAACTGATCAGAAGTTAAAATCATCAAAAATCTTGTTAAAGGAACTTAGAGGACATAGAAAAAATGCTTAATTATCCCATTCATATTGTATTGTACTGTTTCAATTAGTTTCTTCATTTGGACTAGAAGATCTCTAAGGTCCCTTCCAAATCTGTTATTTTGTTCTGTTATACAATAAAATCTTTCAGATAATTTGTTATGGATAGGGGGGAAAGTAACAAAAGTGTAAATGTATAGCTATTCTTCCTTGACTTTTCCATGCTTAAATATTAATACAGTTGTGTAGGAGAATACTTACATTGTATCAGTAATTAGCTTAACTTAATGTTTTTTCTGCTGGCTGTAGCAGATACTCCTTGTTTGCTAATTATGATACTCACATGATCCACTGTCAAATGCTATCATATTGTAATAAAATCACATTGTTTCTATAAGTGAAAAGATATCTATTAATCCCACATTAACTACTATGGCCATGGCACATATCTAGTTCTGCTTCTGTGGCAAAGACATTAACATTTCAAGCCTGGGAAGTTCAGAAGCCGACCACTGTGGTGGCAAATATATACTACTGAAGACACACCCACTCTAAAGCTTTGGTGCCCCAATAGAAAAAAGGAACTATAAAAACCAGAGTAATGAGGAATCAGATTTCTGCAAGTACTCACAGTATAAAAAGATCTTTCTGTTCTAAGGGCACCAGAGGCAAACCTGTGCAGCATAAGATATACCTATCAGGCTATTAATACAGAATTTCAATTGTGTGCATCATTATTATTTTTAATAGTTCTTAGCAATCAGAAATGTAATATATTGTCAAGCTGCTGGATATTGTCTCAAATTAAAAAATAATTTTATTTCATTGTGTCTCCTTTATATCAATTTATTGTATTATTTATTCTTACAATAGATAGCCAAATACTGTTAGTACAGGGATGTGAATAAACATTAGCACATAGTAGCCTTACTTTTTCCATTGCATAAGAAAATAACTTGCACTTTTAGGAAAATAAAAAGTATCTAAAGCACAAAGTCACTTACCTTTGACTAAACAAGATGAATCAATCCTGATGTCCCTTTCAAGTTGCCAAACTATTTAACTATTTCCAAAATGATTTATTAAATCTGTTTTGATCTAAGCCAATATTGCAAGAAAGAATAATTATCTACTTTAAAATATCCTTAAGATTGCTGAAATCATACAGTAAAATATCACTATACTGTATTTGTGCAAGATTCAGAAGAATCCTAAGTTTTTTTCCCAATCTTAGCAAATGCAAGTGAACATATTCAAGACTGTATCATTAAGGGTCTCAAGAAAACCAGAGATCTATAAGATAATGTAATTTGACTAGACTGAGGCAAAGGAAAAAGCAAGAACAAATCTCAAGTCCTCTAAAGTTTTTCGCGCCTTTGCCAAAGCAATAAAAGATACTAAGGTATTGCTCTTAGAAATATTGGAAAACTTTCTATCTACAAAATCCAGTTTTTTCAACTGTGCAAACCTGAAGAGATTGCTTAATTCTATATAGTGCTATAATAAGCAAAGTTCTCTATAAACGTTTTGTCTATAAGTAGGTAGTTTGCAATCAATCTTGTAGTTAATTATTCTAAAGATTGGTATATGTTGTTAAGAAAGTGATTTTCAAGTTCTCATTTCCTGTGGATGATGGCAGCATGCTTGGGTTTTTTCTTCCTTTCACCGATTGCTGGCTGGACCAGACCACACAGAAATGTTACAGAAGTTATTTGTGCAACATTCCATAATATCAGGCCTCACTTGCAAACAGCTAACAAATGGAGCTTCATAAAATGCAAGAAACCATTTATGAGAGCAACTACTAATGGCTTTATAGGAAAGTGTGGTCAATCTTTCCAGAATTAATCCATTGGTGCCATTGTAATTAAAAGGAATGTAGAGAATGACTACATTCTTTATAATTTAATATTAAATATCTTCAAAGTAATGTTTTATATCTGTAACAAGACATATAGAATTTCAGTTAGGGTAAGTGAACACATTAAGGCATGAGATGATATATAAAGTTTATTAACACTAATAAAAACCGGTGGCACAGCAGAAAAAGCAGACATAAAATAAAGCACCCTAACTCTTCCCATCATCATTTTCAACAGGGAACCACACTGAAAGGATGAATTGCTCTATAGATAGACCATAAATTTAAATACTTAGCATGTTTGTAACGAAGATTAGGAAACAGTTACTTTACAACAAAAATGGTAGTGCATGCCAGCCTGTATTAAACAAAGCTTGTATTAAACGTCTGTACCAGAACTGGACTTCACATAGACAGTTATAGAAAGTTAACACCAATTTTGAGTAATTCAAAAATGCTTCCATTGTTTGTGCTGTGAAGCTAAGTTTTTTTAGCAGCTATCTCCATCCGGTGACCCTCCAGAAAAATTAGATTCAACTCCCATAATTCCCCGCAATTGAGCCAGCCTACTCAACAGAATTATGGAAGTTCAAGTCCAACTTATCTAGATAAACCCCAGGATTGGAAGGCTGTTTTGTCTAGAATGTGTTTCCTTACCCTGCTCCAGTCTACCTCAAACTCATTTTCAATTATAAAGATACAAATTTAGATACATAAATGTAAAATTCATCCAATTTAGTGATAAACTTTCGATATACATGTGGGATATAGATCTTTTATTTTCACAAGTTATTTTCACAAGGTATAATCCTGGCAAGATGAGTCACTTTTCTTATGCCGTGGAGAAACTGTTGTCTTTGTTGGAGATGGAGAAGCTGTACCGAATACTTCAGAACTTCCTTCCACAATGTTTGGTGAAGACACCACGAGATGTGGCCCTTTCTTTCTTCCCAGGAAACCACTTCCTTCAAATCCACTCTTCCTTTTGCAGTCTGCTTTGGTTTCATTGTCTTCATCATTTCCTCTTTTTTTTAATTCTAATACGCTTTCAGACACTTTCTGAAGTTCCGTTCCTCCATCTGATACTCTAGCCATTCTTATCTCAAGTGCTAAGGCTGAAGCTTTTTTATCAGTTATGTTTTCGCCAATTCTTTTCCCTTCTGTCTGTACAGGACTCCAGTTGCCATTCTGAGGAACAGCTTTGTCTACCATGGTTTTACTAAAATTAAAAGGCTGAATTTCTCTGTAGCTGTGAAAACTTTCTGTCCGGCGGGCTCTGGCTAGTAAGGGACTCTCTCTATATGGCCGTATGGAGCCATATGTAGCAGTTTCATGGATTGTTTCCCGGTGCTGTAACTGGAGGCTGAAAACATTTGAAGCTTTTTAAGTAATTAAATTGATAATCTGAGCATGTCAAATTGAACAAAATTTACTAGCTATAAATCTGAATTACTTTTATTTTCATGCAAAAATCATAAATTATTCATTATTGCTTGAGATCACTACTAGATGGATAAGCATATTACATTATTCACACAGACACATACTTGGGAACAGCAATCTTTAATAAAAAAAGGAAATAGAACTTTTTATACAGTATCTATTCTGCACAGTTTGCAAAATATTAGAGTATTAACTTTCAAGTAAACAGAATGATAAAATGCAGTCTCATACAAAGAATACAAAGAAACATCTAACTTCAATCTTGCCATCCACATTTATGCAAACATAATTTGAAAAGCTTACCTAGAGCCTGATTCACGCAGTCGGCTTTGCTGAACTACTGAAGTAGCTGGACTGATATTGGGGGTTGCACAGCGAGATGTGCTTAGATCACACTGATCCAGAAGTTTAAGCAGTTCTTCCTCAGTAGGACCACCCACATCTTGGGGACAGAAGACAGATCCAGACATACATTAAGAAATTATAACAAATTTGCTTAATATGCACTATAGAATTTAGTAAACTGTCTTGGTACCATAATTGTCTTATGCCACCCAGAGTCACTATATATTAGATTACATGATAGACAAACAGACAGATGTTAGCTAGTTGGATAGAATGGATAGAATGGATAGATGGATGGATGGATGGATGGATGGATGGACCGACGGACAGACAGACAGACAGATGGATGGATGGAGCATCATATAATCCATCTAATCATTCACAAACACTTTGGAATATATTCTCCTTTATTAATGTAATTAATAATTAATTAACTATATTTACAGTTTAAGAATATTGTACAACAGGTGAAAACAAAATAATAAAAATATGGCAGAAGACAATACCATCACTCCTAAAAAGAAATAAAAATTAAGTAATAGAAAAAATTCTATTGAAAACTATTGTATTCGAGATAACTACCTTTTTCTTCACTTTTATTAACCATATCCATTGCCGTAGTTAGGTCCCACATCTGAATACTGCCATTAACGTGCCCTGTGAAGAGGTAACGCCGTGGCCTTGAGCCCATTCTGCTGGATCCCTCACATTCACGCACAGTAAAGGAGGAAATTGTAGTACAGTCTACTGCCTGAATTTCACATATCCTATTGGAGGGGAAAAAAGCATTATAGCATATCAACCACCGATTTGTTCAAACAACAGGCTATGCCATATATATTATCTCAAATAAACAGATATACACCTTCAAATTAACACTTGCAAATTAGTAATATATCCATAGATTGTAATTATATGTATCTATTCCTGAAAATAAGGCCATGATACAAGAAAATTTGCCACAAATTCTACTTAATGTATAAGACTCTTTTCTGTTATTCAAAGATTAGAGATTCTTGTTCAATCAAAGAACCCCAGAACCATCCCTGTGTCAACTATGAAAGGGAAAATCTCTCAAATGACTATACTATATCCTTCTGTTAACAGTTTATTAGTCACCTAACCATTTTCAAAGTATATCATCAAATTGCCTTTGAAATTAGTATCCTGGAATCTTAAAACTTTGTGACTTAAGTATGATGTCCTGTCATCAGGAATGCAGTCTAATTTGGCCAGAACTCTTAAATGGGCATTGCATTAAGTATATGCAATCTCTTTGATGTGAAGCAAACACAACCACTTTGAGATTCGAAGCTACTATTTCATGGCCCTCCTAGGGTGTTAGAATAGCATCTAACTGGAAAAGAAGCGTTGGGCATACTTAGACACTGCAATAAGGGCACTTTCCTGTTAATACCTCATTGATTTTAATTTAAAGGGTACTTTTAATTTAAATGGGTATTTATTGTCTTCTGCAATATCGGTTCTCATATTGGATCTCATTTTAACCTTGCATCGTCAGCGAAAGCTCTATTTTAGATGCTACTTTTCAGGCTCTGTAAGACCTCACATGACAGAATGCTCTTCTTGCAACATCTCACTGGGTAGAATATTATGGTAATAAAACCTTGCCTGATAAAGAGGTTTTCATCAGATAGAGAAAATATTTAATAGGAGCCTTGTTTTACTCTAAAGAAAACTTGATATCTCCCAGGTTTCAGATATAATTGGCATTATATAATGTTCAACATTTATATGAAGCCGCTGGGTGAGATCATCTGTGGCTTTGGGGTGGAGTACCATCAGTACGCTAATGATACTCAGCTGTACATCTCCACCCCAAACCACCCTGATAATGCCGTCGAGGTGATGTCTCAGTGCCTGGAGGCCGTGTGGACCTGGATGGGGCGCAACAGACTCAGGCTCAACCCCTCCAAGACCGAGTGGCTGTGGCTGCCGGTATCCTGATATAGCCAGCTTATTCCATCGCTGGCTACTGGGGGCGAAACCCTAGCCCCCACGGAAAGGGTCCGCAACTTGCGTGTCCTCCTGGATGCACGGTGTCCTGGGCAGATCATGTGGCAGCCATCACCAGGGTGGCCTTCTACCAGGTTCGACTGGTGCGCCAGTTGCGCCCCTTTCTAGATCGGGACACCATGCAGACGGTCACTCGGGCACTCGTCACAGCCCGACTGGACTACCGTAATGCTTTCCACATGGGGCTCCCCTTGGGTCGTGTTGTTCTGCCTCAGCCGGTACGCAGCCAGGAAGAAGGGAATTCCCCCCAGCAATACACATAAAAGTCACTGTTAAAGAGGCCGGCAGGTAATTCCCCTGAGGGCCGCCCCCCCACTGGGCT
>JANHFO010000622.1:907447-923491 GCA_032468095.1 Pareas carinatus
GCCCGCTCGGCCCGCCTGGGCTGGCTGGCTGGGGGGGGGGAGCGGGCGGCCTCCCTCGGGGGCTTGGACGCCGGCTGAGGGCCGGGAGAGCCGCCCGGAGTCTGAGCCGCGTCTCCGCCGCCCGCGGGCCTCGCTCCCGCCCTGCCGGCCGGGGAAGAAACCCGCCCCGGGCGCCCTTCCCTGCGAGAGGGGCCTCCCCCCTTCCTCGCTCTCCCCGCGGCTCGGTTCTTGCTCCCTCCCCGCCGCCCACCGGCCCCTTCGCCCGAAGGGACTCGCGGCCCGGAGGCCCCGAAAACGCATATTAAAATTTCGGAAAGAGTAAAAAGGAAGGAGAACTTACTTAACTCGTTTTCATGCCTCGCCTTCTCTGCCTTAAAACGTACACAATTAATAGAATCCCCTTTTTTTTTAAAAAAAAAATTTTTTTTATGGAATTTCACAAAAAAGAAAATTGACGTTAGTTCGTATCTTATGGACAAAGAAAGGAAAGCCCTATTAATAAGCAAATTTGATCGATAAAATTTGATCAATAAATAAATCCTAGGCAATGCCACATTGCATTTGGGTTCCGTGTTTAGCAATTGCGGTTCCAAGTCGCTTCTGTTGAGTCCCAAATTGGGACCCTCCCTTTCTTTATATAATTTAATTGTTTTGGTGCCGTCTTAGAGACCTTACGAGACCTCAATTTATTTCTTGTATAGTAAGAGTATAGCGAGGAGATTTCAACAGACTATGTAATAACCTGTTACATTTATAATATCTAATATATATAATTCTATTATTCATACAATCTTTAACATTACAATTGACATCCTTCTTCTTTCCTTACATCCCAATCTATCTTTCCCTTCTCTACCTTCTTCTCTTTCCCTTTTCTTTTCTTTCCCTTTCTTTATAGTTTCTTCTCCCTCGTATCTACTTTCTATCCCCTTTCTTCCTTAATGTTTACTATTTCTTTTTCCCCTTTACCATCTTTACTTCCCCTCTCCCTTTATCTCCTTTCCTATTCCTTTCCTCTTTCTTTGACTTACTTTACTGCTTCTTCTCCCCCTTCCTCTACCTTCTACTTTCTCTCCTCCCTTTATCTACTTTCTTTCACTTTCTTCTTGGATGCTTATTCCTTCTTCCTCTCTTTCCTCTAATTTCTTCTATTTCCTCTCCTCTCTATCTCCTTTCTTTCTTCCTTTTTCTTCTTGTTTATAATTGTCCTATTCCTTTCTGTGTCTGATTTTCCTTTGTCGCTTCCTTTGCCGAAGGCGAGAGAGGAGAGGAGCTAGGTTAGAGGGGAGCATAGCTCTCAGCGGTCAGCAAAAGCTGAGATAGGCCACCAGAAGGCCTACAGCAAGCTTGTGTAGGCTGCGGGCAGGGGGGGTGCAGGGGGATCACCAATGACCACAGTGGGGAGACACGTGTTGCCGTCTTGGCTCTTTGAGATAAATAGGTGGCTTTTGGGTTGCAGTTTGGGCACTCGGTCTCTAAAAGGTTCGTCATCACTGCCATACTGTCTTATGGTTGAATTTCATCATTGAGATTTTCTGAGAAAAATAGTTTTAAGTTCATTTTCAGATTTCTTTATAAATTCTTTATCTTTAAGGATTACTCTTTGTAGCGTCCATCTTTTATTTTTCATCTGGATATCCCATGAAAAAGCAATTGTTTTGTGGTCTGTGTCTGTCAATGTTAGTGTCTCTGCATTGCTTATGTCCATTTGTAAATTGGGTGTTGACCAGGCCATGTCAATCCTAGACCATGAATTATAATCGTTGGAAAAGAAGGTGTATATTGTTTCGATGTTGGATTTCTTTGTCTCCAAATGTCTGTCATATCGTGTTCTTTAATTATTTTTGTCAATGCTGATGGCGGTTGTTTCCTTTCTTTTTTTGTTATTTTAGCAGATTTGTAGTCTAATTCGATATCCCATACACAATTGAAGTCCCCTGTTAGGCCTATATCCTGAAAGTCTTGTTCTACTATTTTCTTGTAAAGTGAATTACAGAATCTTTGTTTGTCTGTATTTGGGGCATATATTGTTACTAGTAGAAAGTTTTTGTTTTTAGTAATTATTTGTATCGGCAGTATTCTATCTTCGTCATCTTTGTATATCAGTTTTGACTTTATGTGAGTAGACATAGACTGCTACTCCCCTTTTTTTCTCCCATTGGATGTTGAGGCATAGTATAATTTTTCCAATTTGGGTTCTTCTAACAGTTTATAGTGGGCGTTGGTTATATGTGTTTCCTGGATACATGTAATGTCCTTGTTTGTCTTAATTAATTTATTGAATGTTTTCCATCTTTTAGTTGGTTTGTTTAGGCCGTTCACATTCCATGATAGAATGTACACAATTAATAGAATTTATATGCATAAAATACTAATATTCATGTTGTTCAAAATAAAAGTTCAGTTAGATATACGGCATCAAGAAATTGTGAACTGCTACATTGCATTTTTGAATGCTATTACAGTTTTGGAGGAAGAAGCCGGCAAAGGCAAAAACACCTAGGGCCAAAAACAGGTCATAATGCCTTCCAGGTCATCACACCTTGATGAGGGTACCATTTTAGTTTTATTAAAGGGATACCTCCAACTCATTTTAATCTCCTTTTTAAATTATGGTACTCAAAACAGGACCCAGTATTCCAAGGCAGATTAGAATAGGATAATTTCTTCCTATGACCCAGACTCTCTTCTACTGATGCATCCAAAATAGTATTAGCTCCTGGTTCTCAGATCCCTCTCATATTCTAATTTTCCCTCTCCTTTACTTCTGCTTTTCATTTTCCTTCCCAGAGGCAAATTCTCTGTTAAATTTTCGGGTGGAGGGTTGCCTATTGTGCAAAGCTGTCTAGATATTTTTGGCTCTTCTCTTCTAAGATTTTAAGTATTTCTAATTTTGTGTTATTTGCACATTTGATATCCCTTCATCAAAGTCATTGAAAAGCCTGAGATGGAGAAACATTCCACTGGATACTATTCTCCAAACTGATGTAGAGCCATTGAGTGTGATCGGTTAGCCACTCTATTATATAATAAAATTTATATGCCACCCGACTTCTATATTTTATCATTTTATGACTAAAGAGACTAATATACCATGAGAGACTGTGTTTAATGTTTGGCTGAAGTCTAGGTATGCTATAGTGGCACAATGGTTAGAGTGCAGTACTGCCTTCTACTTCTGTTGACTGTCGGCTGCCAGTAAGTTCAGCAGTTCGAGTCCCACCAGCTCAAGGTTGACCCAGCCTTCCATCCTTCCGAGGTCGGTCAACTGAGGACCCAGATTGTTGGGGGCAATATGCTGATTTCTGTAAACCGCTTAGACACGGCTGTAAAACACTGTGAAGTGGTATATAAGTCTAACTGCTACTGCTACTACTATGGCCATGGCCCTCAGAAAAAACGGTGTTACCGTATTTTCCGGTGTATAAAGCGACCCCTGCACTGAAGCTCTGCCTTTTAAGTGTTGTGTTTCACCGGTGATCAGGCCTCCAAAACCGGACCTGGGAGGGACACAAACAGGAGACACATTCACACACCATTCGTGGTTGAATTTCATGAGATCAACAGCCCCAAGCCTGCCGAAAAAGCCAGGTCTTCAAAGCTTTACAGAAGGCCACTAGGGTGGGGATGGTCCGGATCCCTGGAGGTAATCGGTTCCAAAGAGCCGGAACAGCCACATAGAAGGCTCTCCCTCGCGGACCCGCCAACCGACATTGTTTAGCTGACGGGACTCGGAGAAGACCACCCCTGTGAGATCTTATTGGTCGTTGGAGATATGTGGTAGAAGGCGGTCCCGTAAGTAATCTGGTTCCAAGCCATGTAGGGCTTTAAAGGTGATCACCAACACCTTGAATTGTGTCCGGAAACCAATAGGGAGCCAGTGCAGCTCGCGGAGAATTGGTGTAATGTGGGTGTATCTAGGCATACCCAAAATAGCTCGCACAACCACATTCTGGACTAACTAGTCTCCGAACACTTTTCAAGGGTAGCCCCATTTAGAACGAGTTGCAGTAATCTAATCGTCAGTTGATAAGGTCATGAGTGACTGTACAAAGTGCTGCCTGATCCAAATAAGGTTGCAATTGGTGCACTAGGCGAACCTGTGCAAAGGTCCCCCTAGTCACAGTAGTTATATGGTGGTCTGATTTTAGCTGTAAGTCAAGTAGGACACCCAGATTGCGAACCCATTTTGAGGGAGACAATTTCTCTCCACCCAAAACTGAGGATGGACAGTCAGTATAATCTTTAGAAGGTAATACAGCCAATCGGTCTTACCTGGATTAAGTCTGAGTCTGTTGACTCCCATCCAGACTTTAACAGCCTCCAGGCTTCATTGAATTTGCGCGGGGTGGAGATATAAAGCTGTGTATCATCAGCAAATTGCTGATATCTCACCCCAAATCGTTGAATGATCTCACCCAGCGGCTTCATGTAGATATTGAATAGGAGGGGGGAGAGGACCGAATCCTGAGGTACCCCGTAGACAAGGGGCCTAGGGGTCGATCTCTGTCCTCCTGTCAACACCGACTGTGAACGATCAGAGAGATAGGATAGGAACCATCGCAGAACGGTGCCACTTATTCCTAGTTCTCTTAATCGTCTTAGGATACCATGGTCGATGGTATCGAAGACTGCTGAGAGGTCAAGTAGCACCAGATTGGAAGAGTGACCCTCATCTCGTGCTCGCCAGAGATCATCCATCAATGTGACCAGAGCAGTTTCTGTGCTGTAGCCAGGCCTGAAGCCGGACTGAGAATGGTCTAGATAATCCGCTTCATCCAATGACCGTAGAAGTTACCATCACTTTCTCTACAACCTTTCCCACAAAGGGTAGGTTGGAGACTGGACAAAAGTTTTTTAGTTCTGCTGGATCCAGGGAGGGCTTCTTGAGGAGGGGCCTTACAACCGCTTCCTTTAAAGGTTGTGGGAAGGATCCTTCACTCAGGCTCGGCATTGATTAACGCCTGGATCCAGCTTCATGATATCTTCCTGCTGGCTGAAACCAGCCAGGAGGGGCACGGGTTCAGTAAACGAGTGAAGGTACTCATCGCCCCTACAGCCTTGTCCACTTCCTCAGGAGTCACTGGCTCAAACTCTTCCAATACAATAGGACTAATACCTGCCCCTGTCATCTCGGTCAATTCTGCCCAATCAGAGTCCAGGTCCATCCGAATCTGAACGATTTTATTCGACAGAAATTGAAAGTTTAGACAGTTAGAAAAATCAAAGATAAGTATTAGAGCACAGTTAAAAATTTCATTGCAAAGACAGCAAACATATATTTTTTGCATTTTACATAGTTCAGAAGAGAGAAACATTCCCTCAAAATATGAACTCTTGTTTCTTAGTACAGAGGACACAATAAGAAATGGAGCGGAGTTGCTTGAGATTTTTTATTACAAGACAAAAAATTCAATAACAAAGTTTCCCAATGTAAGACAGAAACAAAAATGGAATATTATTGACATAATCTATTACGGTTTTCCATTTAACAGGGTGTTAGTCTCATTGAAGCTTCTTTCAAGTAAAAATGACATTAATAAAGTAAATAGCAAAATACCTGGAAAAAAAGGAGTCAGGAATCCACATTAGTGTTTGTCGTGAAGTACTGAACCTAGAAAAGACAGATGAAAAGTCAAGCAGATCTACAGATTCAATCAAATAAATATGCTTTCAGTAGTAAATATAAATATGTTAAAACCTTATTTGAGGGAGAGATCATTTATTACAGATCTAATTATCCTTACTTTCCAACTTCATAAGAAGACAAACATGTTCCTGTGGCTTGAAAGTCCATTTTATGGGAAAAAAACAATTCTAGTTTTATTCCTGACTTTCTTCAAAAAGCTGCTTTTGAAATGGAGATAAAGGAAGTTTTGATTACAGCATACAGATCAACTCTTCAAAGGGAAAGATTGCATTGGGTGAATACCAGGTACTTCAAGTGTTTGAATATACCTTAAAGCAAGAGTAAGGAGCATTTATCACCTGATAATGTATTCCTTATTTATTTTCAGAGGTGACAAAACAGTTACACAAAGTAGTCAAGATGAAATACAAGGAGATATTACACTATTTCCCTCTTTTCAAGTCATGTAAATGGTTTTAAGTATGTATCTTCAATTCTAAAATACACACACACACACACGACTATTAGTGAACACTAGTATACCCATAACTTTAAATCTATACATCTAATTTATATAGCAGCCCATCTAACACAAGTGACTCTGGGTAGCACAATATAAACCATACCCACCATTAGTTTCAATATTTCTTCCACAAATCCAATGAGTTGCATAATTATGATTAAGAGCTATTAGTCATCTGTACTAAACAATAAAGTGGTTAGTTTTACACATGAGTATAATATAGATTTCTATTTTTCACCAAACAATATTCATATAAAATATTGCATTATGAATTGCTTTGATTTAAATCCAAAGATATGTAAATAGTTTTAGTAATGGAATAAGGTGCTTTCATTTGACACCTTTATTCCTACCTACAAGGTTTGTCAAATATTAAATTACTGGTTCTTTGTTTTAAAACTAGCAACACAATAGATGCTCACACACCAGACAAACACTTGCTCACAGACTATAACTTTGAAACAGGGAAGACAAGTCTGAGAAGTTCTCATAGCTATACCTGAATTAGCTTTTTGGCTTATTGTGATTTGCAAATAACATTACTGAATAAACTACAGTATATTTGCTTAGAGCAACATACTACAATTAAAACATGACTTGCTGTAGAACTACTGTTTTCAGATCTGGTTTGATATGATGTCTAAATAAGGCTCCATGGCTTGATTGTAGTTCCCTGAATTATTCCTGATTATCTTGTATCTTGTCTAAACCCACTATACAATTTTTAAAATGCAAGAGAGGTCAAATGCAGCATCAGTCAAAGTTAGAATTGTGCTTGCTCATAAGAGTGCATACTATAAAGTTATTGATTTAAACATGCTTTGCTGAATTTCCCAGTGGCAGGGAACACAATCACATCTCCCCTAAATTCAGCTTGTGAAACAATTTATGTTTAAGACAAGTTGCAAACAAGCATTTTAATTGATTTATTAATCAGTCCAATGTACTCATTTAACAGCATAGAGCAGGCAGAGTGCCATCTGGGTCTATCCAGGTCCCCAATCTTCGTCGTCGGTGAACTCTAACAGATACTCTGCCTTCCCTGACATACCTAACTAATCTTGAAAAACCCTAAACGCCAGAGAGCCTTTACTTTTGGCATATGTCTTCTCAGTTCTGACTAGACAATGACACTAAGACTGGACACACAAAAACAACAGAGCATGTGCTTCTCCAGGGCCTGTATTACAAAGACATTTGTATTAGTCTCATCTCATAATTACTGCATAAATTTTATAAATAAATAAATAAAATATCCAGCATGCACAGGACAATTCTACACCTTCTTGACACTTTCAAATACTAACCCTGCTACAACATATAATGTTGCTTGCTTCTGCACAGCAGCATTTAAAATCCCTCAGACCTGTGCCATAAACGCAATGAGCATTCAGCTCACTATACTAGTTCTTTATACTGTAATTTATCTAGCTTGCTACTTATTAACCTTTATTATCTCCTTCAATCCTCTAACACTCTTACACTTCCTTTTCGATTCCTTCTAGCCTTTTCATATATACTTTTGTTTAATATATTTTAGTTTTTTATAATTATTATTTTTAGACTGATGTATTTTCTATACTTTCTAACTGACTGTGTTTCTTCTTCCAACTTCATATGTTGGTCTTTGACCATAACAATGATTTAATTTTAATATGCATAAACTCAACCATCATTGAATCATAAAGTTGTACAAATATTTGGTGTCAAAGGAAAACACTTTGAATTGAACAAGGAAAATTCAAATAATCAGTAGATTCATCCTAGCTTACTTTCAGCACTATTTCTGTTCTTTGTCCAAGGAACCCTTCCTTAAGGAAAAAATACAGGAAGTTTTAAAAGGTTAGAAACATGTAGGAAAGCTGTTAGCTATACACTATATGCAACAATAATTAACCCTGCCCTGAAAGAAATCATTTGAAATATTAAGGATGGTCAGCATGTAAATAAATAGACGCAAACCTATTTTCTTTTTATTTGATGTTTAAAAGAAATAGACGCACTTCTTTTTGTATGGCTCTGAAGACAGCTAAAACTAAAACTAAAATTTCACGGAAATTATCAGTTTAATCAGCCAAAAGGTGTTAACAAAATATACATCTTAATTATATAAATATATTATATTTTTTTACAAAAGGAAAATGCACATTTTAAAGATAACTGCTAAGCTTATGCAGATTAGTTTAAGAAAATGTTAATTGGAGATATGTCAAAATATGGGTGAGATTTGTTTATGGTTATATGGCTTATTTTACTCTAAAAACTGATCTTTTGAATAATGCTCTTATTATTCCCCAATAAAAAGGGGAAATAGATGCAAAAACCACAGAGGGATTACTTTGTTAAATGTGCCAGAGGTGATGTTTAGCAAAATTCGGATCAAAAAACCGCAACAGGAAAATATAAGCAAGAATGATGCTTTTTGTTTTCCTAGGCAGGGACCATGCTGTCCAGATTTTTGCTCTTCCCAGATAACAAAGAAATGTATGATTGTGAGAAAGCTTTTAAAAAGCATATGTAAAGGGAATAGGTTTCCCACTCTATTTTGTCCTGGTTGGACTCTACTGAGGAATTCCAGTTCCAGTTCTGTCCACTTCTGGCTAGCATTATAAACTGAAACAGCCTTAGAAGAGGATTACTAAAATGATAAGGGATCTGGAAATTAAGCCCTATAAAGAGTAGGTATATTTAGCCCATAGAAAAAAAACTGAGATGTTTTCAAAAAGCTGAAGTTCTACCAAAGACTACATTGTGGTTATATTATCTGTTGGAAGTAACAGTAGGGATGGTAATCTCAGGAGATATATAAAAATAAACTGAAGTAGGGTCATTTTAAGAAGTACAGGTAGTTCTCAACTTACAACAACTGGGACCAGAATTCTGGTCATAAATCATTGTGGTCATTAAGTCAAGGCACTACATGACCAGGCCCATCTTTTTCAACCATTTTTTTTATGGCAGTTAAGCAAATCTCGCAGACGGAAGTCTGAATCCATTCTCCCAAATGGGCATTTTTTTGATACTCAACAGCTGGTCGTTAAGTCAAGGACTACCTGTATTTTTGGTAAAACAAGAGACAGTGTCATAACCTGAATGAATATAAATTCAAAACAAAAATGTACAAAAATAGTACACTAAGGTAGCTTTGTCATATAGACAGAAAGATAATCACATTGCAAAACAGATACCGTATATGAAAAGTGAATGAGAGGAAGTTGTGCATTGATATTATAAAAACAAAGATACTTTGGAACAATAACTGCCCAGAATTATTGGGGGTTGGTGCATAAAGTTAATAATTATTAAGAATAATAGGACATGAGGTTTAGTGAATGGTGCTGATATAAACTAGATTTACCTATATTTCCATTTCTTCATCTCATGCTCATTATTTCTTGCTCCTTTTCTATGCTTTGCATAATGCAGTTTAGCCACAAGAGAATAACATAATCATCATGTATAGTACTCACAAATGTTAAACTCACAGGAAAGAACTTGGCATAACTTCCTGGAATTTCGATTCAGCATGTCAATTAGGCTCTAGGCCATACTTAGTTTAAGGCTCTCTGACATACTCCCTACTATAGTTAGCATAACAATCTTTAATGCATGTTAGGAAAAAGCTACCAAAACTGATTATTCTTTGTCAACAAGAAATGCAATTCATTCTTTATATCTATTTTACATTATACTACTATTACATCTAATTCAGTTGTGATACTTCTTTCTTCCATCTTTCCATAGTTTAACAGACTTGTCCTGCACTGATAGAAGAAAATATTGTCCTGTACTTTTTGGCACTGAAATTGATGGCTATTTACTAACATCTCCATCCTGAAAAATAGTGGCTCTCAACTTAATCCACCAATAGATTAAATTATTTTCAGAAGTAATAATTGGAGAAGTTCAAAACTCCAATTCTGAGGTTTCTGTTTGAATAAAGATATATGTATATATATATATATTAAAAAGATCAGTTATATGAGACTTACGTTTGTATGGCTCCTCATAATTTTTACATCATATTCATTTGAAATCACCAAATTACTGTACATATCACAACATGGATAGAGCCACCCAGACAATACTTATCTTGTAGTATAATGGCACAAGAATATATATCTAATACCTGAATTTGCTTGATTTTTACCTGAGACCCAGATGAAATCATAGTTAAAACAGAGTGATCTGTGTTTTGACTATGATTTCACTGAAAAATGATTCATTCTATGCAGATCTGTATTATTTATCTTTTGACAGGAGTTTTAGTTTGGTTCCATGTAAAAACCAAGAAAATTCATGAGGAATTGTGACTCAGAACTACATATCTGCACTAAGATATCACAAAAAATATCAGTATAGTAACTAATGGCTCCTTCTGTAATATGGCTACAGACTGTAATTTGTCAATGGTTTCAACTGGTTCTCATATACATGCAGATTCTCAAATATATATGGAGATTCTCAAACATCCAAGTCATAGTTGTCCCAAAGGTGCTTTTTCCAAAATGCAACTGCACTTTATCTGTCTGTTTCTCTTTGAAAATGTTTCGCTTCTCATTCAAGAAGTTTCTTCAGTTCTATTCAGCGAAACGTTTTCAAAGAAAAAAAAACCCAATAAAGTCCAGTTAGTTGCCTTTAGAAAAAGCATCTTTGGGACAACTGGGTCCTATGTGAAAAAAAAGAAAATAAAAGAGATTCCATATTTTGGGGCAATTTTTTTTTTGTCACAGTGCAACACCACCAAACCAGTCAGCCCCAAGCCTCTAATGGCTTAGGCTGGTTTGTGGTTTAATACGGTTTCATGAAATATCCCATGGAAAAACAGTGACAACTCCTGAGGGTAGATTTCCCTGGTATTAAAAAGCATAGCATCTTGTGGTCCTTTTGCAAATCATCCTTTTAAGTTTTGATGTTTTCATTTAGAAGAGCCTAGGCGAGTCTACAGCCAGAACTGAGCCGCTCACACACGCAGCACGGGTCCTTTTACGTTGACTACTGAAAGGAGGAGCAGCAGCAACTTGATCAGCCTGGGGGAGGACGGGGAGCAGCGGCGCCTTCTCTGACAGCCGTCGCTTCTTCTCCCGGGCCCGTCTCCACTGAAGGCATCCGCTCCTTCATGCCATCACAGCGCCCGCCCCGCCCTCGGCCTCCAATATCCCCTCCGGCCACGGATTAACCACCCACCAACCCCCCGTCCGGCGCTCCCGCTCACCTGGTGCCCCCGACGTTGAGCTGGATGATCTCCCCGCTGCCCGCCCCGGCAAAAGTGGCGCCGTTCCCCGCCATCTTCCCCAGCAGCAGGTCCTGCCCAGAATACCGCCTGTCGCCGCCGCCGCCGCCGCCGCCGCCGCCACCTCCAGCCGCCTCCCCGGAGTCGAGGGAGGTGGGGAAAGGAGGCGGCGGCGGGGCCGGGGGAGAAAACGGGGCGTCCAGCGAGGCCGTGGAGCGTCCGCCAGCAAGCGCTAAGCAGCCAGCTCTGGGATCGGAGACGAGGAGGAGGGGGAGGAGTCGAAGGGTCGATCTCTCTCTCCCTCTCTCTGGTCAGTCATCCCAGGGGCGCCGCCGCTGTGCCGGGCCGAACACGCCGTGACGCCCAGGGCCGTCGCCGCTGCTCTCTACGGCAAAAAAAAAAAAAATCCTAGCAACGCGCGGCACCTGGAGGAGGGGACTCCGCGAGGGACAAAATACCAACGTTGGCGGCGCCTTCGCGAGAGCTCAAACGGAAGGCGGGAATATGCAAAGACAAACGCTCGGAAGAAGGGACGCGGAAGAGGCCCGGCGGCCTCACTCTCGCTTCCTTTCCCGGCGCGTGTGTTCCAAGGAGGGCTGGCCCGTTCTGTGTTTAGGCTCCCGTTTTTGTAGGGGGGTCGTGTATCCTTTAAGCTCTTGCAACTTTGCCGACGCCTGCCGACTTGGACTTCATTTCCCATCAGCCTTGCTGAATTTAAAATCCAGTGCATCTGCAGGGAGCTTCAGTTGATGAAACGTGTTCTTACAGAGGAGCACTTGGATAATTCCCCCTAGTTTCTGGTGTAGGTTTCGATGAAATCCAATTACTGATTTTCATTTGAATTTCTGCTCCCCCTCAAAAAAGAGAGAACATCTCACAAGTGTACATTTTTCAATCCATCAATCTTTATTACAGTCGCAGAACAGCACAAAGTGTTAACTGGGTTTACCGTTTCTACATCTAGCTGCTCTGGCAGGACCAACCAATGTGGTTCGTGTGGATTTGGACTTGAGGAAGAGCAATGCAAAGTCTAGTACAGGTAGTCCTCGACTTACAACCATAATTGAGCCCCAAATTTTATGTAGCTAAGTGACGCATTTGTTAAGTGAAATTTGCCCCATTTTACGACTTTTCTTGCCACAGTTGTTAAGTGAATCATTGCAGTTGTTAAATTCGTTATATAGTTGTTAAGTGAATCTGACTTCTGCATTGACTTTGCTTGTCAGAAGGTTGCAAAAGGGAATCACATGACCTCAGGACACTGCAACTGTGGTAAATATGAACCTGTTGCCAAGCATCCGAGTTTTGATCACATGACCATGAGGATGCTGCAATGGTCTTAAGTGTGAAAAATGGTCATAAGTCACTTTTTTCAGTGACATAACTTTGAACAGTCACTAAGTGAACTGTTAGTTGAGGACTACCTGTATGTGTCATGACAAAAAAAGTGAATTATCATCTTACTTGTATTTTCAAGCTCAGCTGCACAAGGGAAGATTCCATGCAAAGGGGATTTAATTTCATTCACATTGAACATTTTCCCTTCACTCACTGAAAATCACCAATGTCCTGATCACCTGTGCATCTAGTTTGAAATTAGTATTAAGCCAAAAAATATAATAGAGGTTTAATTGTTTCAAGGGGTAACTGGATAAAATCTAATGGATGTTGTAAAAAAAAAAGATTTCTGTTGCCTTTTTGGTTTTCTGCTTACTATCTTCAAAGCAGCTAATAACGTGTCACTGGATAGACATTTATTCAAATTTATATATCAAAAATTTCAGACTTTCCTTCTAAGAAAACTGATCGACAGTTCTGAAATTTCTTACTATTTAGAAGTGGGGTACAGTGAATTGTTACAGAAGGTGTAGAGAGCCAGATTGATGTAGTGATTGCTCAGCAGGCTAGAAACTCATGTGGTTTCCAAATGATGCTATACTACAACTCCCAGAAACCCTGACAAGTGTAACAAAGGCTAAAGGTTGCTACACACATAGTTTTGCAATATCTGGAAGACTACAATTTTTAAACCTTTTTTTTTGTATTTTAATGGATATCTTGACAAAAATGGTCCATACCAACTTCCATCCCAAGTGGGAGGAGATCAGAGTTCCAGCTAAATTCACCAGAACAGAAACCATGACTTCAGAGTAAAAAAGCAGCATTATTTGTTTTTCTTTTTTGATAGCAATTTGGAGTTTCAGAGATAACCATACATTTTGTTTTCTCTTGTTCAAAGGAAAGTTCTATGACTGTCTTCAAATTCACTGTGTGCGGAAATCAGTATAAATCAACATTAACCTATATGCTTGGGAAAAGATGGCATAACACTGAAACCTGTACATTTCAAACCACATTCTGTATATTTTTTGCAACCTTCCAAAGTCTTATTAAGTTACATTTTAAAATTTAAGCATTATAAAGGGACCATTGTTAGTTTTGCCACCTCATTCCAATTTTTTTATTGCCATCTGTTACATAGCAAGACTGGACTAAACTTTAAAATGCTATCAGGTTTTTGATCATTATTTTAAGTACGGTATAGGAATCATTGTAACCTGAAGGTATAAAATCTGAAACTCCTCAATCTCCTGACAGATTTACTCCATTGGTTGTTACATGAAGTAGCAAACATTTCCTTTATGCATTTTTACATTTCCTTCTTTTGTTTAGGGCAATTGAAAATTGGGCATGGGCTATGATCTGGATTGACATATTGTTACAATGGTAGACAAATGTAGATATCCAAGTTTCAGGTGATAATGTATCATTCATGTATTTCTGGTCAACTTTCACTGGATCAGGGAGATCTCAAGTGTGCAATTATATATTTTTAGCATATTTCTAATCTTAGAGTTGCATAATAAACATAGAAAATGGAGAGCGAAATTGTACTTGACTTCCAATATTCACTAAAATGAGAAATATTTTATAGGCTTGTGGTACTCATGCATGCAGTAAGCTTTGCATGGCTGTTTTTTAGCAATGAATAATTCAAATATCTTGTTTTGAAAGTATCTGTAGATTTTGTCTGAACTCTGCAGGGCAGAGATACTTAACATCATTTTAAAAAATGAGGCTTGTGGATGTGTATATTAGATCAAAAATCCTGGTGTGGAGACTCTTTCCCATCAAATTGAAGTGTATCCACCTTTAACTGCCACGAGATTTACAACTTTTATTATTGATCCTTATCCTGTCTCTTTTGCAGCTGCTCCAGATCATTGCCAAATTGTGCTACCCTGATTATATGTATTCAGCTGGTCATTGGCAAAGCATCTTCTTGATTCCTCTGCCCTGCCTTTTTAGTATATCCACAGTCAACTGACAAAATAGTTGGCAATCATATCACTGTCACGTATATGGGGTAGATCTCAATGCAGAACTTGGTGCAGTATAACTGAACTTCTTATTTTGCTCTCCTATATTTCTTGTCATATCCTGATTTTTTTTAATGAACCAGAGTCATAAAAGTTGTCACAAGAACTCTTTTTTCATTTAAGCATTTTCTTCCCTTCCTTTCCTGCTTTATTTAGGTAATAAGTACTGATTTTCAATTCATCCATTTCTTTTGGCAAAAATGAGTGTTTCTCTCATTTAACTATTTTATTTTTAATTTTTTATATTTTTATGTTATAAAATATATTTTACAAAATATAAATTATAAAATATATATTTTATATTTATATTATATTTATTTATTTTATTTTATATTTTATTTTATTTATTTATTATTTCATTTAACACCAGACTTGAAATTCTGGACCTAGACAACTTAGAGCTATGCCACCTACAGTCTGACCTAAGTTTAGTACACTAAATTGTCTGTTACAATGTTCTACCTATCAATGATTATTTCACTTTCAACCACAATAATACACGTGCTAACAACAGATACAAACTCAAAGTGAACTGCTCCAGACTCGATTGCAGAAAATATTACTTTAGCAACAGAGTGGTCAATGCCTGGAATTCACTACCTGGCGCTGTTACATCCTCAAACCTCCAAAAGGTTAACCTTAAACTGTCTACGGTGGACCTCACTCCATACCTAAGAGTGTAAGGGGGACGTGTATAAGTGCACTAGCGTGCCGACCATCCCTGTCTTACTGTTCTCATTTATTGGTACATATTTGTTATGCATATGCTTATACCTGTTTATACCTATGTGTTTATATAGTATGATCTATCTTATACTTGTTTTTCTCATATATGCTTGATTAAATTATTCTTGTTGTTGTTGTTCATCGCACAGTCTGCCAGATGTTCACACTGGATTTGCCATTTTTGTCTTCTTATTGAGTCCTTACCAAGGACCTGGAAAAGGAAGATATGGATGTTTGTTGGTGTTACAGATATCCTCACAAGATGGAAGCTGTTCCCAGTAAAGCTGCCTTTTGCAACTGACTGATGGCAAATTTAATTTAATTTAATTTAATAATTAGATTTATAGACTGCCCTTTTCCGTTAAAACCGATGGTGTTCAAGTGGTGCTTTGGGATTGCCCCTAAGCCACCTATTACTATTGGGACTACCCTTGCTCGCTTTTGCCAGAGTTGTTCTATTTCTGTTTGTAGGTCTCTGTATTTTGTGATCTTCTCCAGTTCTTTCTCTTCTATTCTGCTGTCTCCAGGCACTGCCACATCCACTATCCAGACT
>JANHFO010000623.1:1072-12767 GCA_032468095.1 Pareas carinatus
GGAGGTCTTATTTTCGGGGGATGCCTTATATTCCTCCAAGAGGCAAAAATGTAGGTAGGTCTTATTTTCGGAGGATGTCTTATTTTCGAGGAAACACGGTATGTGCCAGAGCTCTTTAAAAAGAAGCTATGTCTTCAACTGGAACTACATAAATATTTTCAGGGGGCTTAGAATGTGCTGTTCCTTAGAAGGAACTCTAGCTAGTTCGTAACTAGTTAAGATTCTTCTTAGTTGAAGATTTTGGCTTTGACAATATCTCTATCTCCTTTTTGTGTTCCTATTTTTTAATATGTTTCCAACATCTCTTTTTCTAGTATTACTTCTTTGCCTCTAAATAAGGCACTGTAAACTGGCATATTGAAAATAGATATAAATTTTCTGCAGTTTTAACATATTTTATGTTTCCTACTAAAAAGTTACTTGGAACTTTTAATAGGCATAACAAACACATCTCTGAGGACTGGTATATAAAACTTCAGACCAAAATAAGTTATTTAAATTAGAGTTCCCCAACCTTTCCTGCTTTGGGGACGAGTGGGGGAGGGGAGGGGTGGTTTCATATGAATGGCGGGCAAGCACGTGTGCACAGCTCCATTCAGATGAGCAGCAAGTAAGCATGTATGCAGCTCTATTTGTGTGAGTGGTAGGCAACTGCTCTCACAAATTCAGTGCACAAACGTGCTTACCTGCCACTTCGGGCAAGTGGGGATGTGTGCTTGCCTGCCGCTTTGGGCGGCTCAGTTCTGAACAGCTCACAACCCAGTAGTGGGTCATGGCCCGATGGTTAGGCCCTGATTTAAATTGTTGCAGCTATGTTTGGAAGATTGTTATACATGGTCAGTTCTAACATAGCTTTTGCCCAGTTATAGCTTTTTGCCCAATTATGGCTTTTAGATTGTTTTCCTAATATCTGGATATATGTATTTCATAATGAACTATAACATTCAAACTGTTTGTAGCAGCAAATAGATTTTTGGAAATTAGGGTAGTATTCCTTCTCCTCAAGAAGCTACCACTTAACCAGCTCTTTCAAGAAATTCCATTTAGAGTCTAACCTTCCTCTTTGGGGGAATTTTTTTTTTAGAGAATTTTTTTATTTTGCATATTTATATTAACAATCATGGCAACATAGCGTTGTACAACCAAATATAAATTGTTATTTTTAACATCTTGCTTTCTTTCTCTCTCCGCTTTGCCATCTTCTTTACTTCTTTCTCTTGATCTTCTTCCCTTTTCTTCTTTTCTTCTGCTCTTCTTCTTCCTTTCTTTTTTCTTACATTATTATTTTTATCTTACCACCAATCGCATTTTCATTTTAATTCTACTACATTTTATCCAAATTTACATTTCTATTATATATTTAAAATAATTACTTTATCTCCCACAATTTCAAAAACTTTTTTTCTTAATTTCCTATATTTTAATCAATCCTCTATAACATAATCATACTATTTTTCCCCCAATTTATAAATTTATGAGACCAATAGCATGAATTCTTATGTCTATTTACCTAACAATATTTTAATAGGAGGGGAGAGTCCAAATATATTTATTTATTGGTTTCAGACTCCAGACCTCTTATTCCCTTTCTCTTTTCACCTACTTCTTCATACTTCTAATCTTCTCTTTCCTACATCCATCCTCTCTTTCAACTACACATTGTATTTTCTTTCTCCCTTACTTACTTTCCTTCTATTTCCTTCTTTCCCTTCTCTTTCTTCTTCTCCCCATCTTCTCTCCAACCTTACTCTCTCTTCTATTTATCTCTTCTCATCCTATCCATCTTTCTCTCTTTCTCCTCTTTCTAACTTCCTTCTATACTTTTCTATCTTATTTCCAATTATTTTCCATATCAATTACTTTATATCCTCGACACTACTCCATCAACTTACTTCCCAGTCTATTCCATCCTCACTTTCCATGCCTCTCATCCATCTCTTATTGCCATATCTAATTCCATATTTGCATCTGTTCCCAACAGTCATCCATTTATTTCATTTGTATTTCATTTCTATATTTTACAACTTTACCAAATTTTACACTTTACACTTTGCTCTTAATTCCTTAATTTTTCTTTTATCATTTACTCCATTTATAAAAACAATATCATGAAAATTTATCTTTATCAATATTACGGCTTAATGCCCAAAATCAAACAACAATCCGAGAGAGAGAAAAGGAAGAAAAAAGAAAAAAAGAAAAACTGATAATGCACAATTTCGGAATTTTACACTTTATCACCTTTTCTTTAATTTCCCTACATTCTTTATTCTTTATTCAATTATAAAACCATAACTTAATATATCAACCAAACTTTCCCTATACTCTCTTCTTTTTTTTGCTACTATTGATCTCATTTGTTCTTTTACCATTGAGGGAATTTTAATTCTATTTTTATTTGTTATTCTTCTTATCATTTTTACTTTATTTCATCATATCTATGTAATTACACCTTTTCCCCTTTCTAACACCATAATCTATTCGTGCATATTTATACATTTCAATCCTTTCCTTCTTTCAAAATTTCTCATCGTTTAAACTCTTTTCATCAATAAACCATGTCTCAAACAATCCATATTTTCAAAGCCATATCTTCCGATTAATTATTCCTTTCTACTTTATGTCTATTCTATGCCGCCCTTTATTGACAAATAAATTTTTCACATATGCTTTTACTGTTTGTAGGCTTCTTTTTCTCCCAATTTTCTTTTCACAACCTTCTTTCTCTCTAATCCTCTCTTTTTCTTTCCCCTGTCTTCTTTCCCTTTTTTTTACCATCTCTCTTTGGATTCCTAATCTTCTAACTTCCCTCCATGTATGTCTTTTGTTCTTTTAGGTTAATATTTCACCCCTTCTATTTCTTCCCCATTTCTTGGAAGAGTATTTTTCCTTTCCTGCTCTCTTGGGCTCTTTCAATCTACCCATCCATCTTTTCCTAACTATTTTCCATCTTTTATCCAAATTTAATCTTACGAATCTTTTTTCCCTTTTAATCCAAATATTTCTAATTTCCTTTTGCCTTTCCATTGCTTTTTCTCCAATATTTACTTCTCTTTGCTTCTCAAGTATTTCCAATAGTTGTTCTGTCTATTGAACTCTCTAGTAAATTTTTCCAACCAACCCTCTTGTTCTTCTTGTGCTGTCGCCATCTTGCTCGTTTTTTCCCCTAATTTATTCTTCCACTGTCCACCTTCTCACACATGTTTGAAATCCAGATCTAATTAAGTCCAAATCATTTTTTACAGCTTACAATGTCCCAAACCTTAAATTATATTATAATCCTTTGCAAAAAAATTCATTTAATTTTCTAATGATTTTAAATGTCCACAGTTTTTCTTGTCTTTTTTTCCTTTCTTCAGCACTTATCCTCTTTTTTAAAGAAAGTCAATTTTGAATAGCTTAAGCCCCAAGAGTCAGTTCCAAAAATTTTCACCCCAGTCTCTGTCCAATCTTTTATTTATATCCATTTCTTGTCCACACTCAGTCTCTTCCTGTTTTATTTCTATCCCCACTGTGCTGATTCGCTGCTTTTCTAAAAGAAATTTTTACGGGCATAAGGCTCCCCCCCCCCCGCTTTCTCTTACCCTACTCAGATCGTATATGGCACGTCTTTCTTTCTTTTTTCTTCTTCTTTCCTTGCTGGTGGCTATTTTAATCCTTTTAGGTGGCATACAGCATCACTGGTAAGTTCAATCTTCTTGCTTCGATCCCCTTTGTGCCTTGACGTTAGTCTACGTGTCCCGGTTTTGCTCCAAAATGGTGATTTACGCCGTTCTTCACTCTGGAGATTCGGAGTGCAAAACGGTTTCAGAGGAACGGGACCACTGCCCCATTCTCCCCCCCTAGATCACTCCTTCTTCAGATGCCTCTCCGGGGCATCCTAGAACCTTTTCAGCTCCCAAAAACGAAGGAACAAGGACTTTGACACATCGGAGCCCCGACAGTCTCATTCCCCCCCCACCCTGAGCTAACCGGAACTGGAAGTCCGGGGGGATGTTGTTAAGAAGATAATGAGCCTGGATAAAGTGGTATATCAGTATATCATTTTGAGTATGATTTCAGATATGGAACCAACACAACATTTATTGTATTTGGAAATGAATGATGACAGGGCTGAGATAGGAGAGCAGTCCTCCTGGTCCTTCTTCATCTCTCAGCTGCCTCTGATACTATTCATCGTGGCATTCTTCTCAACCAGGGGTCTCCAACCCCCAGTTCATGGACTGAAACCAGGCGGCGGAATGCCAGCAACCAGGCCGCACAAACAAGCCCAGTCCCATTCGCAAGATGCAGGCAAAACCAGGCAAAACCACACCACCATCAGTCCGTGGAAAAACATTTTTTCCATATAACCAGCCCCTTGTGCCCAGAAGGTTGGGGGCCACTGTTCTAAAGTACTTTATAGACTGGAAACAATAAGGGTTGATCAGCAACTATTCCGCTTCTTCCATGTGCAGTTCTAGTCAGTAGGAGGGGAGGGGAGGTTGGCTGCTAGGCTTCCATGATGGTGCCATAGGGTTTAACCTTACTGTCCTTGTATATAATATCTACAAGAAACCACTGGGAAATGTCATCCTCTAGTCAGAGTCAGAGAACATTATTACACCAACAAATATAATTCAACCCTTGACCAATCAGAAATATGGTTGGGGTATTGTCCTAATGCTTTCAGTCTATATGGGATCTGAATCAGGAAAGACAAACCTAGGCAAAAGAGGATTCAACTGAAGCCAATGGTCTTTCATTCTGGATAGGATCACATAAATACTGCCTTACCTCAACCATTTATAATCTGGGGCGTTAAAGCCCTATATCACTCAGGACCAGATGGCTTCTTTGTGATGGCCTCCTCCTATTATAATTGGGAGCATGTGCGGCTTAGAATTGGTTTAAGCAGTTTATCATCCCAAAGATATCTACATATAAACTTGGCGTAACTTTCTTTTAATTAGTAAGCAGTTATAATAATCTTTTTTATTTCAGTAACTCAGTTTGAATGGCCTATAGCAGGGATCCCCAATCCCCAGTCTGCAGACCAGTATCAGTTCACGGCCCGCCAGAAACCTGACCGCACAGAGCAAATGAAGCCCCATCTGTACACGTGTGGGATCCAGGCAACATGCGAAACCATTCCTCCCCCCTCCCCCCGGTCCATGGAAAAATTGCCTTCCATGAAACCAGTCCCTGGTGCTCAAAAGATTGGGAGTCGTTGGACTACATGGTTTCTAGTTAAAGTGCAAGATCATATACAATGGACATTCAAAATTGCATTTAAATTTACTTGAGAAATGTAAATGTAAAAACAACTGAACATGGAGGCAATGGTTGAAATATCAGGAGGAGGCCATCTGATGCTTTTAATCATTTGTAGTCTTTTTGGGGGGTGTGGGACTCAAAGTGTTCCAAAGTGACTTGCAGCTGCAGCATGAATGTGTTAGAGAATAAAAAAAAATTTCAGTAAATGGGTGAGAAAGAATTATAATTGTTTTGAACTCTTTATGATCAGACTGCGTATACTTCATTGTAATATGATACTAAAACACCACAATTATAATTTGTGTATTTTCATGCCAGAAGATTTTTTTCTTCCCACACTAAATTATTCAGTTCTGTCAGCTGTTCAGCTGCCATATACAGATACAGTAAATCATGTTATATTTTGTCATGGATTACATAAAAAAATATATTGAACATTCAGATCAAAGTAGTTTCACAATCACGTTTGAGCACAGCAAGAATGTTTAATTTGTAGAAAATCTGATTAGGGGCAAACTGTTGCCATTCTGTGAATTTGGAGTGCTTAGTTTTACAGACAGTACTGGCAAGCAACTGTGAACACATTTAGTGATCTACATACATTTAAAAAAGGTGCAAAATCTACCAAAGTGTCCTGAGACTTTCAGAGAAGGTAGTAATTCATGACTGTAGCATACATACGTATATACATTTGTTGTTATTCAGTCACCAAGTTGTGCCTGACTCTTCATGATTCATAGACTACAGCACTACAGGTCCCCCTTGTCCTTCACTGTTTCCTGGAGCAGAGATCCCCAACCCCCAGTCCGTGGACTGGCACCGGACCGCCGCATGCTAGCAACTGGGCCACACATACAAGCCAAACCCCATTCGCGGGATGCAGGCAGAATGCAAAACCACGTCCCCTCTGGTCCGCAGAACAACCTTTCTCCGTGGAACTGGTTGCTGATACCCAAAAGGTTGGAAGCCAGTGTTCTAGAGCCAACTCAAACTCATGTTCATTGTGTTGATGACACTATTTAACCATCTTATCCTCTGATATCCCTCTCTCCTTTTATCTTCAACCCTTTCCAACATCAGTCTTTTCTATATGGCAATAATCATTTTTTTTCCTTTGCTGGGAATTTGCTGAACTTGTATACTGGTAGCCATTGGTTCTGTAGTCCTTTTTGGTTCTGATTATTGTTTTAAGCTTTTGTTTTATTAAAGCTATTTAATCTACCATCAAATTAGTAACAAACAATTATTTCATAAAGAGCATTTATTAAAATACTATCTAAAGTTCTTTTGTTAACTTTGATCGCTTCGTGTACTTATCAAAAATACAGCGCTATTTTGCATTATTCACGCATAATCTTATCCATTGCTACCTTTACAGTTTGTTTTTTACCTGATTCACATTTTTGTATTGCATTCTTACACAACAAGAATCTGACTTTTTAAATGCATTGGTAAGTTGGGTTATGGTATGTTTCATACATCCAACAGCTCTGTGTCTCATTGCTGCTGGAACAGTTGGAACTGCCCTGTTTTCCCGAAAATAAGACCTAATGAGAAAATAAGCCTTAGCATGATTTTTCAGGATGCTCGTAATATAAGCCCTACCAAAAAACGAGCCTCATTTATTTAAGATAATGAGCCAGACTGACACATTTAGTATGGGCAGAAAGTGCATGTGTTGGGCAGAGTGAGGGGCGTGCACGACAGAACCCTATAAAAGCCCATCATTGTGGACGGAGGCCATGATATGACTGTATTTGAATAGATGTAAATGTTTGTACATGAGTAAATGTAGATTGTTGTATATGCAAAAATAAAACATTTCCTGAAAATAAGCCCTAATCAGAATCAGAATTTATTTCCACCATGTGTGTTAGGGCACACATGGAATTTATCTTCAGTGATTGTGCTCAAAACCTACATACATACACAAAAAAAAAACAATCAAGATGCATTCAGTCAGTTTTTATATATAAGCATAATCACGATCATTTGTATATATATATATATATGCATGATCATGGTCATTTGTGCATGTGTAAGTATATAAGCATAAGATACATTCATAAACCACCAACCTTCTCTCCCCTGTCCCCCCTCGCAGGCTTGGTCCATTAACACCAGGGGCCCATCTTGATGATCCATCCTAGGATCAAGAGAGATGGCAGGCGGCCAATTCCCACCCCTCCTTCCCAACTCCCTCTCCCTCTTCCCAATCCCTTTCCTCCACACCCCATAATTTTGTAAATATTGTTAAAGTTCTATGTTTATCTGTATACCACCAATTCCCCCTTTCCCTTCCTGACTCCCTCCCCTTCTTCCCATTCCCTTCCCCCTATATCCCATATTTTGCAAATATTGTTAAAGTTCAATGTTAAATGTTACATTTTTATGTTATCTGTATACCGCCCTGAGTCCTTCGAGAGAAGGGCGGTATATAAATCTAAACAAACAAACAAACAAACAAACAAACAAATCATGTCTTGTTGTAAAGTGCGGACAAAAGCCATTTCATCTTGTCAGGACACCCTTCGCACTAACACTGTCCTGTGAATCAGCTGTTTAGTAGGTTGATTACACGAGGGAAGAAACTGTCCTAATGCGTCTTTTGAAGCAAAAATTAATACAAGACTCGGTCTTATTTTCAGGGAAACACGGTAATGTCAGGATTTAGTAAAATTGTGGTTATTTGAAAATGATCTGTATATAAACTGTATTAGTCTATACCTCCCTGATTCATACCTCTCTTACACCCTCGCACACTGCCTTGAACCATTGCACACCCCTTGCATCCTTGTATGCCCTCTTATATCCTGATGGACTGTCCCTGACATGCACTGCACCTTTCGCATATTCTCATGTACCCTCCCTGATCACGCCGTGCCTTTTACAAACCCTCTCGCAAATTTACACATCCTTGACCCTCCCTCACACGTGTTCTCTTTCTGGTCCTTGTCTTGCCTAAGAACTGTGAGGTTCAATTAACAATGATAACTGTGACTACAGGAATTGCCATTGCCAAGTGATGTTGTAGCTCTTCACAATTGTATTGCATAGCGGCAAAAATTCAGATCCCAATAGCTGTCACTAGTCGAGGACTATCTGTAATGTAAATATTGTAGTCAAATAATCCCTATTTTTTGTTATTTTTGTGTATTGCTAATGAAGATTTAAGAATTTTAGAACAAGGTTCTTTGTTCATTTTTTTCAATAGCTGTTTCACACACAAAAGAAATAAAATTGTAGAAAGTTAAATTAAGGGAGGGTTTACATTTTCATGATACAACAGATAGAATGCCATTTTTAAATAACATTTTTTCTGTGATTATGGTTTGACAAGCTGAAATATTCCAGAAGCATCTAGCCTTTTGATAAGTCATATATTTTAACCCTTTCTGTTATCATTTGCTGTTAAATATAGCAGACCTATCCTATCCATGCTGTATTTATTCAGTAGACCTTGCTTTCAGGTAAATGTATATGAATCTTGCCAAATATTACCAATAGAAAAAAATAAATATGATATCATTGGTCTTGGTATTGGCTATTCCTATATTACCTAAATTTTAGTTTGATTTCGGAAATTCTCTTTCTGAAATTAGAAAACGTTGAGGTCATTTTTATTCTGACCTAGCCATCTCTAAATTTTAATAAGAAAGTTGTATTTTTTTCCCCAAGGTAGTTTGACAAATATAGTATATAGAGTCATTTCTTGACACCAGTGAAATTATTTAGTGCTGTTTTTTATTTATTTTTTAAATAAGAGACTATTGTAAGAAAGAGGTTTTTAATTATTATTTTAGAGTGCGGGCTCATTTACATAAGCTCTTTGATGTGAAATTCTTTGCTGTACTTCAGAGAACTGTTGCTTCTTCCCTGGAGCAAGTTGTCTTTCTGTAGTTCCCTCCCAGTCTTTCTAAAGCTTGCTTATATATTTACCCAGCTAATTAGGGAATATTAACATGTGATACTGCTTTACTATTGCGGTTTTTAAAATATAGCTAGATTTTATTTCATTACTTAGCTCGTTTAGGCCCTGGCTTTGAAAAATGCACCAAAGAAAATAATACTCAAACATTTATTAAAAGTCATGAGCATTATTCATTTCTAATATCCCATGGAGGAATTATTTAGCTCATTTTAAGAATTATAGCTAAGCCCTTGGCATTGTTATTTATCCTAACCCTTGAAAATTCCATTCTTTCATAATCACGATAAATTCAATTTGGGTGCATGCAACTTGCAACTGGATAATTTTGTTCTTTTGTTTGTCTTATTTAAGAATTCTTACAGGATTTGTAAGAATTTACATATACAAATTAATTATTTTTTCAAATATTAAAGTATGTTTGTTTTAAGGTCAAGAGATTCAGGTAAGAATGCAACTAAGCACCAAGGTAGATGGTACAAGAGTGCTATTCCTACTTGTCCCTCAAACCCAACTTCACATATAGGGCCTCATATCTAGCCACCCTGCTGAATATAGCATCTAGTAAGCTTCAGGTCTCCCAGATAATTATTAGTATTATTTTTTGTTGGCCTTGGAGTTCAGTTCCTGTAACACTTGAAACTCAGGAGAGCAGATCTTGGATACGGACATCTCTTCATTCTTCCCAGCCACTAATAATACATGCCAGGTCTGATCTTTCCTGCAGGACTGTCATGGATAAGGATGGATTTATTAGAGACTTCACATTTAGCAACAAGCTGAGGCCAAGGCTGATAGCAATTTGGCAATCTGGGCCCAGAAATGAAGTGGAAGTACTAGGAGAAAGAAATGGCTTTGTATTTGCAGTTACCACTTTCCCTGTAATAGCCAGCACAGTGCCTATCATATACCTGCCTTTGCCTATCCCTACTATAGTTTTACTATCCTCCTCCAGCCCTCCTTAAGATCCTCTCTCCTCCCTATAGACAGCCGCCTCCTCGGAATCAGTATGCCAGTACTAATAGCAACCTTTCATCACATGAACCCTTTAGTAAACATAAAACTCACCTATTGGACCTGAAAACTAAAACCAGCTTCCCATATATCTTCTATATAAAAATGTCCCATTCCGTACCTGCCTTCCTCTTCACTTCCACAGACCCTACCTTGGCATCATTCCCATTCTCACCAATCAACGTGTAGGAATGTCCTCATATTTTCTTGAAAAGAATGTCCATTTTTATTCCTTATCTCTCTCTTGATTTAGAGATCCATAAATAGTTTTTCCTCCTTATCAGCCTTCAGACCAGATAGTTAAGGTATTCGGACCTTGTGATAAATGAGCACATATTCTTGTAGTGAAGGCTCATATCCCAAGCATATCCTGAGTATGCCAAGGAATAATTCTTAACAAACTATTCCTTCCAATCTCATTCTAGACTTTTAAGTGTCAGTTAAACTTGGGCTTCTAATTCTGTTTATATCATATCAGATATGACTGGGTTAGAGGTCTGATTTTTCCTTATTATAAAAACCTGGGACAGGACAGGTGCGTCTGTGTCTCCTCTAGGAGATGTTCTCTACCAGGATTTGCAGATAGCACTACCTATGAGGCAGGGATGTAGCCATTGATATCTGAGAAATCCTATAGTCTTCTAGGTACACTGTTCTGGAGATAATTGTGAAGTTGTTGGTAGAGATTAGAGGACATTGGTCCTTGTGTATCATTCTTCCTCCTGCATAGTAATCTCTCTACCTAAGCTGTCCAAGGCCATAGTTGGGCTGGCAGTGAGGTTCCCCAAGCTTGAAATCCTGGGGAAATTTAATTTGTGCCTCTTGATGTGGGTTCAGAGGCAGCTTAAAAGTTCCAAACCACCATGGCAACTAGGGATCAGAAACAGTAATCTTTGGCCTGATTCATGGGGGGAATCGGATGTTAGGCTTGGTTTTTATTGCAGGACATTCAAATTCAGAACTGATTATAGCCCTGAGTTGGCATTGATGATGAAAGGTTAATTACCTCTGGCAGGGTCAGCATGGGGAAAGGTCAAGAACACATTACACTCTTTAAATTCCATGTGGACCAGTTCTTTTGTTTAATTATATCCGAACATGAAAGATTGAAATGAAAAAGTACCTTAGGATTCAGCCTACTTCATTTATAAAGACATAGAAGCTCAAGTAATAGTTGTCTTGTCTGAATTATGTATGCTAAACTTTAAAATAAATCGAGTCAATAACTACTACTACTACTTCCTGATCACTAGTATACAACAGCAATCTTGTATACTAATATACTACTGTGTTTCCCCGAAAATAAGACAGTGTCTTATATTAATTTTTGCTCCCAAAGGAGCCGTAGGTCTTATTTTCGGGGGATGCCTTATTTTCTGGGAAATACGGTAGATCGCCCACCCCCACCCCCCAAAAATACCTGGCTCACCCCTCCCTGCTATCTCCGGGCGCTCCTGATCTCATGCAGAATAACTTCCAGACAGGAGAGCAGAGAGG
>JANHFO010000623.1:84665-99799 GCA_032468095.1 Pareas carinatus
AGAACCCCTACAAAGAGCACTTTAATGACAGTTTGACAGCTTTAGTAGCATTGCTAAAAACAGGCTAAGCCTGTCTAAACATAGTTTATTTGCAAGATCTCATCAAATCAATTGGGTATCTCCCCACCAACATCATCAGTCTTTCTTTTTTCTTTAAACATGATGATTTGACAAACTCGGGATACTTGCTACATAGTCTCTATTTATTATACTCCAAAGCTGAAGCCTCAGGCCAGCAGCCAGTCAACCAAGGGATGATCAGGTTAAATACAGTTTCACTGAGTTACTCTCTCACTGAGAAAGACCATGGTCTTTTGGGAAGTAAGTAATCAATTCAGCAGGATCTCTTATAGATGATTCTAAGGGGTACTATATGAAGGAGTACTATTCAGGCAGGGTTTGAAAAAAGGTGAGTGGAAATGACATATCGTCTATCATCATGTGATGACCCAGGTGGAATCTTGAGAACTGTTGAATGGTGGCAATTTGTAGTTGTTCAGTATAGAACTTCATGCTTTTATAAATAAGACAAATATATGAGAGTATGGTGTTTGAAATTTTAGCCCCAGGTATTGAAATTCTTTGGACTAGCTTTTCCTAAGCTCATTACAAAGCACCTGACAACTTGCAAAATAAAATTTCAGCCTTTCAGCTAAAAGTGATATTGCCCTGGGCCTACTTGCAAAATGGGCACACAATACCAACAGATGATGATGATATTGATAATTACAGACAGACCCACCCTAAGGGGAACATCTTGATAAAGAGACAACATATTCCTCAGATCAAGAATGGGCAGGTCACAAAAGTCAAGATGGTGTCATAAATATGTGATCAAAGCCCCACTGGTTTTAACATGAGATGGTGTTTTCTTCACATGGTAATGCTCACTATTTTTTTTACTTCCCTTCCATGCAGACAACCATTTCTGCTTTACTTTGTTGCACATGCCCCCAGGGTTGGCTTATGATCACTCACTCACACATACACTTATAGCCTTGGAAAACAACCACATTCAAATCCCTTTCAACCAAACATTAAGGCACAGCCAGTTCTTTGGAATATAGAGACCCAGTGTATTTAAATTGACAGCAAATATTTATGGTTGAAACACACTATCTCTTTCTCATAAGAGCACATGCACACATAGTCATCTACATTTATCCATGTCCTTTTCAGCTAGACTGGCAAACATTAACCAGATGGATGGAAGCTGCCATTTGCATTAAAAGATAACTCAACGAGTGGGCAGGTTTCAGGATCCCCTTTATCCCTCGGAGTTCTTGCTTTGTTGATTCACAAGACTGGCATCTGCCATTGACTTGATGATTTTAGTTGTTGATGTAATTTGGGTAGGAATTTTCCATGTATTCAGGCCCAACTTTTATCTGTTTCAGGTGACTTTTTCCCTTGCTATTTTATTGACTTGGTTTCTTTTTATCTATTTCCCATGAAGGGATCCTTTTTGACAAGGTTCCTGGCTTTTGTCAACACTGCTTATGGGCTTGCTTCATCTTTAGGTATGGCAGCTTCACTCTAGTCTCACAACTTTCTTCAAGAAGTTCAATTCAGCAGTTATGCCCATAGAAGTAGTTCCATAACTTTATTTAATTTCCTTCTTATCTCATTGTAATTTTCCATTGATCAGACCCCTCACTGAGTAAATTGTCCAGTTCTGGATACCATGCTAAGAATGATTCAACCAAAATTAAACAGTACAGAATAGGTCAAAACTAATAATCGAAGAACTAGAAACATTATATAAAGAAAAATTGAACAAATTAGATCCAGAATATTTACTATTCAAAGTAGAAGATTCAAGGACATTTGATCACTTTCTTTATATGGAACAATTCTGAGATATTTCTGCTCTGTCAGTATAGAGTAAAAGACACAGAATAATTGTTTTAAATTATAGGAAGGCAGATTCCAATTGAATATTAGACTCCTAATGGTAAGTACAAGTCAACAGTGGAACTTATTTCCCAGAGAGTAATTGGTGTTCAAGAAGATCAGATTAATTATATGTTTTAATTTAGATCTTTGCACAAAGCAGAAGGATTTAAGCAATACCTCCCAACTCTTAAGGTCCTGGAACTCCCTGCATTCATTCTCATATTTTGCTTCAAGATGGCATAAAGACACTTTGCTAATAGTTTTAATGGACACTGCCTCATATCATTGCCTTGTCTCATTTCCAGCTCACCAGAAGCAGCCTAAATTAGTTCTTAGCTGTCCCGGTTTTAAAGTGTTTCTTCCTCTTTCAATGCAAGGTTTACTATATCAACCATCCAGGACACTTCATTAATGATGTTGGCAATGATGCAGTTGGGAGCTAGAATTTGCATATCTCCTGTTGACCATCCTCCCATCTCTCTGATGACCAGCTGCTGCAGGCATCCTCCTACCACATTTCTCCCAATTAAGCTTAATTATAAATTCATCCAAGCAATAATGTTTCTGAGGTGCTGGAGAGGAAGAGAGCAACCTGTTGTACTGATTTGTAGCATCAGAGCGAGAATGCCATAAAAGGAAGAAAGAAAAAGTTCAAAGAAAAAAGAAAAGGAAAGGTGAGTAAATATCTGGAAAAGTAAAAGAAAGGCATGGGGACTATTAAAGAGGAAACAAAGAGAAGACAAGAACAGCCCACACAGAAGTCAGCCAGGGAGGTTTGCCTTCCCCAAATTAATGGGAAGGGCAAGATGCAGAGGGATGGCCAATCTAGTTCTCCAGTAGCCACAGAATTAATCAAGGACCACTCTTGCTACTTTGCCAACCTACAACAATCATACTGGAATGTCTGAAGTTAGCTTAAGAAACAGCTGGGAGCAGGATGGGAAACAAGCAGACTCTAGCGCAGATTTGTCCAACAGGGTTTTGCATTAGAAATATTTGTACAAGTCAGACTTGATGAATTCTAAGATTTATAGAATGGTTGAGTATATTTTGATCTTTGAGGATTGCAATGGAATACTCTTCCTTAGTATTCCAATTCAATTACTAGCCAAGGAAATCAAAACACATTGAATATTTGACATGCTGAGAGATAATAAGATGGCATCTGGAAGTGTTTTGTGCTAACCTGGAGGTTCTGTGTAACTGCCAGTTTTTATGTTCTTTGCCGTGTTTGTTTTGTGTTGATGCCCTGCAACAACCGTGATGGGATGAAATAGCTCTCTGGGCGTTGGGGATGTGAGGGGATGGTCAGGAGGCTGGTATAATACTTACTGGTACTCTGGAATGCTCCAAATTCTGAAAATGCCTGGAGCAAGCAAGGTCAGAGGATGACTGGAGGTGAAGTCATCACTGGAGCTACAGATTGTAGAGCCCTTAGACTGGCAGTGTTGGATTCAGAACATAGTCTACATTTGGAGCTGGAGTCAAGGTGTCCCATGGTGTGCTGTGGCTGGCAATGAGGTTGCAGCATGAAGATGAAGATGAATCCAAGGAGGATTCAGAATCTAAAAATCATTTTTATTTCTTTTCAACAGATGAGAACTCAACATTATCTACTTTCAGGAAAACATTATAAATAAATAACTAATTTACAAATACCCAATCTTTACCAGGTTTATATTTTAGGAAGTCCACCTATTCTAATGGAACTGAATTTGTAGTAAGTATACATTACATAGCTGCTAAGCTATGTCTTCTAAAGGCCTTTGAATCATACAAGACAGATCTTTTCATCCCTATCTAACAAGTCATACTGTTCACCTGAACTTCACTGACATTCTATTAAGTCGTTTAGAAAGTAGAACAAATTTGCCAAGGTTGTACTTCTGGTAAGAAATTTCTGCTCAGATAATGTAATCAGCCTGGGGAGATCCATGAATGTACCATTGTGTGCTATACCTATCTTAGTTCCCATATTAATGAATACATGGCCAGAATTTTTTTGTTATTGATATCATTGAATGAGTTTGGATGCATTTAAAGGGTTTCCCATGGAGACATCCAGGAAGCTTTAATTTCTTATTTTTCCAACTTCATTGATATTTTAGCTATTTCTCATTTGTATACATGTTTTTAAAAAACCCATAAAGAAATCTGTAAACCTTTTCAACTTTATTTCTCGTGATGAACATGTTTGTTCATAAGTCTCATGTCTTACTTTTCTCAAATATGCTCATTCTGGGACACAGTTAATAACTGACAAATTACATCTGAATGGTGCAAATTCCAAATATAATTGCTTTTCAATATTGGTTCATATATAGTAAAAATCAGATTGGTCTGAAATAAAATAAACAATTTTATTTCCATTATCTCTGATAAAATCCCATCTACATTTCAGGTTTCTTGCTTATAGTCTTCTTTGGCATGAACTCACAGTATGCTATAGCTCTGTGCTGAATGAAAGCAACATACAGTACTATCTTCTATAGATCTCTCTATTAAAATCCTTGACAGTAAAATATTATCCCAAAAGAAGGAATCTTTAATTAAAAAAAATAAAATAACAATATGGTAAGCAAAATAACTTATTTTCTATCCTATTTTAGGGATGGCTTCAGGTGATTATGTAGGCTCAATTATTTATGACCAAAATATGAATATTGCTATAGCAAATTAGAATGAACAGCTGTAGTTCAATAAATTATCCACGCAACCGCCCCTACAAACCCTTCCTATACATATTTTCATAAAATGCAGTACTATCATTTTTCACAATGTATATTATTTATTAAGCAGGGTCAGAACTGGGTAACAGAACATATGGAACTAGTGTGAATCTGATGAGCTATTATTTCATCAATACCAGATGAGAATGGCTTGCAGAATCCATGACTTGCAAAACATTGACTATTATCCATTATGCTTGATCCAAATTAGCCTACTCAGTCTGGTGTTTTCCAGATGTCTTGAGAATACATCTTTCTCTATTTCCTCTTGAGATGTTCTGTTATGCTGGTATTTTTTTTCCCAAAATGCAGTGACATTGGATTTACAGAATGAACCTGTGGACCTGTGGACCCACTGTATAAGAAAGAAGAAATAAATAGATCTCTTTGCATTGAAGATCAATCTTCCAGCTGCAGAATTTAATTCCTGTCTTGTTGATAGTTTATTTTTAGTCCATTTTACTTTAAATATGCATTGATCCAAATTAGCATATTCCTGAGCATTTTAAATGTCTGTCTATTTGTCTATACATACATCTATCCATCTAGAAGGCTAAGAGGGTAGGGATTATCTGTTCTCAAGTGGGAAGCTGCTCTAAAGCCACTAAGAAGGCAAACACATTAAAGATGGCAATATTTGAGAGGATCCACAGCACACCAGCTCTATCTAATCTGGTAGGATTTTCAGGAATCTTTAGAAAGAGGTGATCCCACAGGTAAACTGTCTCTGTGCCATGTAGGACTTTAAAGGTGAGAACCAGCACTTTGAATTGCATATATAAAGCAACTGGGAGCTAGTTCAGTTCATACTCATCATTTCCTTACATTTATTATCACCAATTTATAAAAAATTTGGCTGTAAATTAGATTAATTCACATCCATGGAAATAATACTATAAAATTATAAAACTTTTAAAAATATAAACAGACTTTTAACAGACTTTTTAAAAAAAGCAACCACAGAGCTAACACCTAATAAACTAGAATACCTAATTAAAATAACTGACAAACTATCTAACATCCAAAAGCCATGCAAAAGCGAATTACATAATCCAAATATGTAATCTTGAGAACATGATTAGATGCAAAGTATACCAATTTATAGAAGCATTGATTCCAATTGTCAGAATAGTTTTAGAAATAATGAATTTGCCTGTTATTTTGGGGGAAATCCAAAGAAACAGTTTGCCTATTGTATCCAAAGTGTGCAGTCTATAAAATCCAGGTATTGATGGAGATATACAAATATATCACAAGACAAGATAAATATTAGGTGGAAACACTTCTGAATTGCTCAGCTTTCCACCTGAAGATTGCATGATGATGAAACCACATCAGTTTGTCCATGTCTAAGTAAGGAACATGGAATCTAGCACTCTAAGCAGTAATTCAAAAGTACAAAACCAAGGGAGATATGATAGTACAGTAGTTCTCAATTTTTTTCAGTCCACTGCCCCCTTAAAGCTTGTGTACTCTGAGGATAGGATAATTATTATGATAGTTATATAAATATATTAAAATATATAAGTATTTGAATAATATTTGCCTTAGATAAGTATGTATAAAACTGTACAGCTTACTGTTAAAATGATTTACTATAGTATGTTTTTTATCTTTGCCATATTTGTTCTACATTGTTGTTAAAGACTGCTTTTGTTATTAAGTAAAAAAGCAATTAAAAATTGAAAAAAAAGAAAAAGCAGAAACCTTTTTTCGTACATCACTAAAATAGTGCAAATAGCATGTTAGCCCCCTCTTAGACATTTCATAAACAGACAAGATGCCACTACTGTGGCTATTTGCATTCTAACTAAATGAGTTTTTATTGCTGAAGAACACTGAAACAAAATCAGAAAAGAAGCAAAAAGAAAAATAAGATTTCTGTCTTGCTGCAATGCATAACAAGCAGTTCAAATTTAACTTAGGGGGTCGGAGGCTAAAAAACATGAAGAACAGTTGCAGGAACTGGGTATATCTAGTCCAGAGGTAGGCAATCTTGACTCTTTTATGACTTGTGGACTTCAACTCCCATAATTCCTGAGTGGGAGCTGAAGTCCACAAGTCATAAAAGAGCCAAGGTTGCCTATCCCTGATCTAGTCTGATGTTCCTGAAATTAACATATATCAAAATAATCAGATGTATTGAATTAAAAGTCTAGCGCTGTTCAGAGTTGGAATGTTTCGGTTTTTAGTGAGTTGGGGAAAAGCCAAGATTCTACAGTTCTTGCAGCTGCTTAGAACATAATTTACTTTCTAGTTTGTCAAAGAAAATTATGCTTTGATCTTAAAGCATTTTTCTGGGCTTTATTACAACCCTATTTTAATTGAGCCAAAAAGTAGTATATGATTTCTGTTGGTGCGGTTCATACCACTATTCTGGCCTCAAGCTTATTGCTGGTCAGTTCTGCAATGAATCCCCAGTTTGCTATTCTAATACAACATAACCAACAAGCAAGTTTTCCATATTTTGTAAGTTTACAGAAATTCTGCCATGAACCCGCAGTTTGACCTTGAACAAATGATTACATTGACCTTACTTTTACATAAAGTAAAAGAGATAAAAATAATAACTAAGATACAATTTATAGTATGTGGTTATTTTTTTAAAAAATTAAAATTAATAAATACTGTGTTCTTGAAGTTGCATTCCTATTTTAATATGTGCAGGCGGTGGCCAATTCTTCCCTCAATATATAGTAGTTATGGTTTTCCATTAATGGTATGAAACAAGCTCACAATGAAATGTGTATTTATTATTTTTAACCTGCTATAATCAAGAGACTCTTATCAGTTTACAATCTCCACAATAACATAATGTTAGGTGCAAACAACCAGACCTACACATGTAGAGTTCACACCACCTACTTTGTTGCTGTATGCCTGTTTCACAGGAATTTCCCCAGACTGGAAGCTTTCAGTATTCAGATATTACCTCCTACTATCATAATATTATTTGTAACAAGATTAGAAACATGAACTATTACAATTTTGGTCATATCTGCTTCCACAAAAAGTAGGCTCCATTCAGCCAAGTAAGGTTACAAAAATTATACACACTTCAGTAAGGTATCTTTAATACTAGTCTTGCGGTAAATATAGAATTTTAGAAACTGAAGAGGAATTTCCAATCATTCATTCATTCATTCATTCATTCATTCATTTGATTTACCGTATTTTTTGCACCATAATGCGCACCGGATCATAGGAGGCAGGGCGCCCAGAAGCATTCCGCGGGGTGCTTCAGAGTCCGGAGATCGGTTTGCAAGCCGGATTGGAGGCTTCCCAGCACCCCATGGGTAGGCGGAGATCGCTTCGCAGGGTGCTGGGAAGCCTCCCCGTCCCCTTCCGGCATTTGCAAATTCCCAGATCGTCAGGGGAATGCCAGGGCGCAGGAAGAGAGGTGCAGCAGCAGGGGAAGAGCTTGGAGCAGCTGCCCAAAGGTCCGCTCGTGCTGGTGGAATCCCCGGGCGCTGCTGGCGCCACCCCCTGCGAAGCCCAGAGCAGCTCCCCCCATCCTGCGAGGCAGCAGGTTAAACAGCTGCCACTGCCGCGCGCTTCTTTGTCTCAGCCGCTCCGCGCTCCCACGGACAGGTCGGGAAGCCTCCAATTCGGTTTGCAGGCTGATCTCCGGACTTCGGAGCACCCCAATTAACATAAAGTAGAGGAAATCAAAAAACTTAAATTGATCTAAAATTAAACTTTACAATAAAAAACAGTATGGGGTGTGAAGGGGGGAAGGGAATAGGGGGGATTCTTTTTGAATTATTTGGATTGCTTCTTTACAGGTTTCTTGCTTCCTTGGTTGAATTGCCGCTCTCAACAGGCTCCTTTTCTAATTTTTTTGATTATTTATATCTCAACTTCTTTGCACTACTTTCCAAGACTTCTAATCATATCTCATAGTATTCTGCATAGAAACAATGGAAACGCAAAATAAATTATGTAGTGTTTTTATTAAGAAGCTGTTATTTACATGACCAGTTAATTTGTTTCATTGGTTTATTTACATTGTTTAACAATTCAGTAATCACTGACTCATTCCTATTTTTGGTTTCTGATAATCTGCCATTGTAAGAAATTTCATGCTTTCTAATGCTATGAGCAGTATGAAAAACATTATGGTTATACAACAAATTGAAATAAATGTAATATTGTGCCTATAGTTAATGAATTTTCTATGGAAATGTCTTAAAATTTGGTTTTGCCTTTTGCTGAGTTTCTGTTACATATCTGGGAATAATTAGAGGTAGTCCTCAACTTACAACCAACTTTGAGTCCAAAATTTCTGTTGCTATGTAAGACATTTTTACTTGAGTTTTGCCCCATTCTGCGACCTTTCTTGCCACGTATGTTAAGTGAATCATGGCTGTTGTTAAGTTAGTCACACAATTGTTAAGTGGATCTGGCTTCCCCATTTACTTTGCTTGTGAGAAAGTTACAAAAAGTGATCACATAACCCCAGGACACTGCAATCATCATAAATATGAGTCAGTTGCTAAGCACCTGAATTTTGATCACATGACCATGGGAATGCTTCAATGGTCATAAGTGTAAAAAACGGTCGTAAGATTTTTTCAGTGCCGCTGTAACTTTAAATGAACTGTTGTAAGTCGAAGACTACCTGTGTTCTCAGGAAAAAGTCCCCTGATAGGTGACTGAATATGCATATGAGGTTGAAGAAGACTAACTATTATGAAAATGAGTATTACTTTAGTAACAGTATCTATTTAAAGAGGGATATGTGTGTTAATTTGCCTTTCACGCCTTTCACAAATGGATAATTTGATGACTATTTCTATGGAACTTTTACTTTCCAAGGTTTTCCCTTTCATAGTGAAGACTTGCACATGAAAGGGGGGCTACCAATTTTCTTTATTTTCAGTTATATCACTGGGTCTATTTGATAACCTCTGATTGGAATGAAAATGATATTGTGGACCGGGTTGGAAAGCTATAACTAGGCCTATTTAAAGTCTTGGCGAGTGCTTGGCTATTAAAGGAACTCAGTACTCTTTCCAGCACGGAAGGCAAGTCATACTTAGTCAATGCTGAAATCAAATTTAATTACTGTGAATAAAGAATTAAAAAACGCAACTCCTGGATTTATGAAGGAAAAAATGATGGGCTGAAGTCAGCAACCTCTGTGAAGAATGAAGAGCTGATGAGAACAACATTCTTCAAACGACTAAGTAAGAAGAGGATAGGAGATCATCTACAAGAACTCCAAACAATTGCACTTAGTGACGAGACCTCAAGACAGTGGTCTCCAGCAGGTTTTGAGAACCGAAAGTCAAGGGATTAGCCATCTTCCTCAAAATGTGGTTAGCACCTTTAAAAAGAAATCTGGCTTCACATGCTTTCTTTTCTAATCACTTTCAGAAATTGCTTGTTGACCAATTTTCAGGAACCTTTGGATCAACATGTTGTACAACACTGGATGAATTTTCCTCTTAGTGAAAGAAGTTTGAAATACAAGTATATGAACTTTGAAAAATTTCTTTTGGAATAAATAGCAAAAGAATTATTAGAACTTTGATTTTGGAAAGTAACAAATGGATTAAAGGTCCAGATGGATTTGAAACAAGATTCTGGAATTAATTATAGGAATCCTTCCCGTGGGAAAATGCTTTTGTTTTGAACTCTCTTTTAAAAAAATGATAGGAAGAGACTTTGAAGGCTGGATATTAGAGAGAACTAGAAGGAACAAAAGATTACAATTAAAGGAGAAGAACACCTAAATTTGACTTTCTAATACAGAATAAAAGGAAATATTTTAACATTGGAAAGATTGAAGGGTATTTTTGAACAATAGACCCAGAAGTTAATTTTAAGTGTGTGTGCCACTAAAGATAGACTGTGTTTTAACTATGTTATGAAAGAGGAGCAAGCTTTATCTGACAAGATTGTGACTGATCTGAAAATGGATTTTTAAAAAGTAGACTCCAAGTATGATATAGGAGAAAATGTTATACTTGACATACAAAAGAAACCCATTGATGTCTTAATAATTAAAGGAACATTCAAATAACAAAGCAAGAGAGTGATCTGGGTAAAATTTCTAGACTTGTTAACTCTTTGAAGAATTCTATGAGAAAGGACAAAGTTCTAGGACATTATTTGATGGGAATAAAGATCAAGATTGTTAAAAATAAAAGGAAGGAACAGAAAGTTTGTTTATTTGACCAAGGTTTAAAGGAGATGTGTTCTTATCTCTGGTAACTCTTAATGGACTTTTGCTGATCAGGACTGAAACAGCAAGGCTTTAAGGATTTCTTTATAGATAAAAGATAGAATAAGAAAAAAGCAACATTTGTTGAATTTGAAGAAAGCATGATAAGTTATTATCCCGATATAGCCAGCTTGAACCACGGCTGGCTATTGAGGGCGAAACATTGGCTCCCACGGAAAAGGCGCGCAACTTGGGGGTCCTCCTGGACGCACGGCTGTCCTTGGAACATCATATAGCAGCTGCCGCCAGGGGGGGCCTTCTACCAGGTTCACCTGGTTCGTCAGTTGCGCTCCTTTCTCAATTGGGACTTCCTACGAACAGTCACTCAAGCCCTCGTCACTTCCCGTCTGGACTATTCCACAAGGTCTCTACATGGGGCTCCCCTTGAAATGCACCCGGAGACTCCAGCTTGTATAGAATGCAGCCGTGCAGGGGATTCTTTGAGAGAGTGGGCGTGCCCACGTAACTCCACTCCTGCACAAACTGCACTGGCTGCCAGTGGTCTTCCGGGTGCATTTCAAGGTGTTGGTTACCACCTTCAAAGCACTCCATGGCATAGGACCCAGTTATCTGCAGGACCGCATTCTACCGATGGATACCTCCCGTCGACCCACATGCTCCCACAGAGCGGGCCTCCTCAGGGTGCCGCCGGTCAGACAATGTCAACTGGCGACCCCTAGGGGGAGAGCCTTCTCTGTGGCAGCGCCCACACTCTGAAATGACCTCTCCCCTGCAATTCGTACCGTTTCTGACCTTCTGACGTGCCCTGAAGACCCACCTATTCCATCTGTCCTAGCTGTGCCCTCGTCCTCCTGTTCTTAAATTTTTAGTAACAGGCTTGATTTAATCCTTTTAATAATGTTTTAAATTATATATGTATTATGTATTTTTAAATTGCCTGTAAGCTGCCCCGAGTCCTTTGGGAGAAGGGCGAGATAGAAATAGAATTCTATTCTATTCTATTCTATTCTATTCTATTCTATTCTATTCTATTCTATTAAAATTGTTTATACTTGTGATGAAGGGGAAGTAATTGATTTACATACGTCTTCTCTTTTTTACTATATTTTTCTTTTTCTATTTTTTCTTTTCCACATTTTCTATTTTTCGTTTGTATTAGTTTGTAGCTTTTTGATTATAGCTTTTAATAAAATTACTATTTTTAAAAAGAAATCTGGGAAATCTAAAGCAGCAGTGCACATTTTTAGTTCAGAGAAGGCCCACTTCTCTTTTAAGCAATATGTGAGAGGCTGCCCTACTCAAAAGTGCATATTCACTTTTGATTTCATTTATACTCAGAATTAATTATAAAGAAATGTAGCATTTAAAAGGCCATTTTCTCCTTTGGAATCCTGATCCTGAAACTGAATTTTGATCTATATATCTTCCTCAATAATTGGCGTAAAAACCTCCAAAACCAAAAGTATGTCAGTTCTTGAGTATAAGAAATAATAATCTTGCTAAAAAACTCTGCTTACTCCTGGATTTTTTTAGTCTCCAAGCATTGTCAACGTTAAAGTATGCAAATACTGAAAATAAAATTCTTGGAAGTTTTCTTCCTATTTTCTCTTGAGATGACCTGTCTAAACTCAGATCTAGCACCCTATTCATAACTCCTAACAATGCCCATTACCCATTACTCTATTTCTAGTAATGTTTAGAGAAATCTTTCATGAAATCTATTCTTAATTGAAGCTCAATTGGATTGCCAAAGTTGAAGTTTTGCATATTTTCTTAATTTCAGAATTACAATTCTTACTCCTTCTCATTGTTCCAATACCTCCCAAGGTGATTAATTTAAAATAAATTGCTATTTCAATTTTCTTTAATTTTTTGGTTGTAAAATATTTCTGTTGTTCTTTTTTCTGTTTTAGTAAATTATCATGGTCTTATTTTATATCCATTTCTTGTAAACAAAATCAGTTTTACTGTTTACGGTTTTAATGGTTTTTTTAAAAAGGTATAGATTTAGTCTATTTCCATTAAATGAAATTAATGTTTTGTTCATTTCAATTCTACTCTAATGCTGTTGTCCTAGCTAATTTCCCCTCTTCTTCATCCCAAGTGTATTTTTCTGTGCCAGAAAATTCTTTGTCTGCAGAATCCTGAGCAGTTACTCTTTCATGTAGGCAGGAAGCCTCTGTAGTTGTCTTTATGATTATTCATTTTATTTCCTGTAAGAAATGTGAATTCTTTCCTTTTTCTTAGCATTCTGAGGGAGAGGTCTTGAAATATTTGAATATGTTTCCCTTCTATAATCAAAGGTTTCTCAGTCTGCTGCTTTAAAATAGCATTTCTTGTTCTCATTTGTAAGAATCTGACAAGCATATCTGGAGGCATTTTTTTCTTCTGTGCAAATGTGAAGTTTATGTTTAAAAATATCTGGAAATCATCCATCTGTTTTTAAAGTGTTGGGTAGCCATTTTGAAATGAACTATCTACCTATCCAGAAACTTCAGGTACCTCTGAATTTTAGATTGTGTATTAACCTGAAAGATCGTAAGTCTGCTTTTATTTCTTCCATGATGTGCAGAACCTGCTCCTGTGTACCTTGGAGCTTTTCATTCGGCTCTTTCATTTGTGTTATTAGTTTTTAATTAAACCAATTTAGTATGTCTGAATCTGATTCTTCTTCCTTCCATCTTCCTTGCCTCTTCTCCCTCTGGCCTCAATATTGCTTTTTATCTTTCTTTCCTACTTTATAAATAGTAAAACAAATGATTCTATACATTAAGTTAATTGTAATTCTACAGCCAGTTTCTTGTAGTACTGCCTGATCTATTTTACAAGTTTCAAAAGCACATCAACTTCTCTCTTCCTTCTTCCCTTTTACCACCAATTTATTTATCAAATGTTGGTTATAAAATGTTTACCACCACATTAGCTCAATACAAACAAACTGCATTTCCAAAATCCCATGTCTAGATCAAACAGGTTACATTTCAAAGAGGAAGATTAATGACAACATCAGGTTTATAATAACTGCATTAGAATACATTAATAACAAGAAAAAGGAGCTGACAGTAATATCCTTAGATGCAGAGAAAGCCTTTGACAATTTGCATTGGATTTCTATTAGACATCCTTGACAAAATGAACCTAGGAGAAGAATTCAAAACTTGAGTGTAGAGCGTGCATCAACAGCAAACAGCAAAGATCAAGTGAAGGAAGGCAGATGACAAGGGTGTCTCCTGTGTTGCATAATTTTTTTCTAGAAATTCTGGCAGACAAGATCTGAAAGGACAAATAACTTGGATCAAAATTCAAGGAGAAGAATACCAAATGATTGTGTGCAGATTATGTAGTACTAACAATTATGCAATCACTAAGCTCTGCAAGGCAGTTGATGACAAGAATTTTAAAAAGTTGGACACTTTTTTCGATACAGAGTCAATGAAAGAAAGCAAAGATAATAATGTACAAAGAAGAAAACTTGGTGAAGGAAGAGACTAGCTGTGAGATAACAAAAGACCCAGTGAATGTGACAGGATGTAATAAAGATATATTTCAAAACATTTATTAAAAATATGGAAAAAAATATCCTGAAAGGTGGAAAAAGTTAACACTTTCTTAGCCGTGACTTTTTGCAACAATGAAATGAATTTGTTATCTAGATTGAACTTTTTATTTCAAATGGCACCAGTTCCTATTTCAAAACATGCAAAATTTGGAAAGAACAATTAACAGATTTATATGGAACAGAAAAAACCTGAGAGTACCGTGTTTCCCCGAAAATAAGACATCCTCCGAAAATAAGACCTACTCACATTTTTGCCTCTCAGAGGACTATAAGACATCCCCTGAAAATCAGACCTCCCCGAAAATAATATTGCCTTATTTTCCGGGAAACACGGTAGATCGCCCACCCCCACCCCCCAATAACACCTCCCTTCCCCGGGTGGCTCCTTACCTGATTGCGCGGAGTGCAGAGAAATGGGGTGGGCTAAAAACTGCAGCGCTCCGAGTACGTGCGTTTGCAGCCAGCTGGGAGGTTCGGAATCCATGTGTTTGCCGGCTACCCGAAGCGCTTCCAAAGTGCTTCTCAGCTGTTTCCCAGGTGTCTTCAAGAGCGCAAATTCGGAGGGCTGTAAGTTTCAGCCCACCCCATTTCTCTGCAGAGTGGTCTGAAACCTACACCGCTCAGAATGTGCGCGCTTGCAGACAGCTCGGAAACAGCTGAGAAGCGCTTTGGAAGCGTTTGGGTAGCCGGCAAACACGCGGATTCGAAGCCCACCCCATTTCTCTGCACCCCGCTCAATCAGGTAAGGAGCCACGGGGGG
>JANHFO010000623.1:105231-122721 GCA_032468095.1 Pareas carinatus
CCCAGCAGGCTATATTCGAGCGTCCCGCGGAGCGATTTCCACACACTTTTGGGGAGTATTCGCTCCATAAGGCGCAGACACTTCCCCCCCCTTTTTTTGGGAGGGAAAGCGCGTCTTATGGTGCAAAAAATACGGTACTTATTTGAGAGATTTATGAAAATGTAAAAAGAATCTGTGCTAAGAAGTTTTCTAAATGACATTCACAAATTTGATAATAGTTTCCTATGAACAGGATATAGTTCCTGTTAATGAAAGGAGTAAAAGCAAAAAGAAGCTTTTGTTTAAAAAGCATTTGTTTTGCCTTGTCTACCTCAAACAAACTGCAAAACAAACTTCCAAAGTTTCATTTTCTCTTTGAAGTGAACTGCCAAATTACTCTTCTATCCAGAATATAGTGTGTCTTCACCTAGCTGGCAAAGGAATTGTGCAGCTGCTGCAACTGAACTCATTCAGTTGAACACTGTGACTGACTCAAGTCATCCTATTTATTTAGTATCAGCAGAGGTGGAAGGAAGGCAAATACAGTGTGGCTATTTCAAGGCTGCTCTTAAACACATCAAAAAACACTTTAACATGAGGTTCGTCTACTTTAAAAAAAATCAAAAAGGCCAAGATTTTATATAAGCTCAGAAATATAAAATCAGCATTTTTTAAAAAAAACGGGTAAGATCAATATTTCACATTTTGTTCCTGCTCGGTTTTTTTCCAGATTTTTCAATATGTTCTTTCTTTTTTTGTATTCATTTATTTGTTAGTCAAAAGTATACAGCTACGCATCTCACTAGATAGAGGCAGCTTTAGTAACAGTAGCAATATATTCCATTCTTTACATTGTGAGATTTTATGCTTTGGGTTTATAGTCAATGTCATTTAAATGAATAGCTTGTATGAATAACTGTGTTAAGTCTTGATGAAGTAGGTGCTTCAAGCTACTAATACAGTGTCCCATTCTGTGAAAAAGGCTAATTGTAGTTCCTGTGAAATTACCGTTGCAATTTATATCTACAATCAAAATAAATTTACTGAATGCCTCTATATTACTGTAAGTTAAGAGTGGGAAGAATAATTATCAGATCAAACAGTTTTCTTCCTTTTTAAGTTTGCAACATTCATGTATACTTAATTATACAGCTCCAGTTCATAATGCAGTAATACCCTGTTTTATTTTACCTTCATTTTTATGAATTTCCAGCCCTTCAAATCAGTATGTTTTCTCAAGCTGATGAAAGATGGTTTTCCTTGTCAGTAAATGGAAATTTATTGTTGTTGTTTTCATATGTAGATCGCATTTGTTATCAGTGACTTTTCTTTTCTATGGCTGGATTAGGTGGCATCCTTTTTAATAGATCAGGCAAATAAATAAATAACATATGTAAAAGAGGAAATATTTTAGGAAGATTTTAGTACTATGTTTCCTTTGGTTTTTCTAAAAATAGGGATAGTTCTTCAAATACAGCATGCTGCCATAGTACAGTAATTAAGAAGTATTTGCTCAGCTACATTTCAGAGAAGCTTTGTATTGCCTTGACTCAGTAGATGGCAGCACCTGGATGGCTTTGTCTGGACTAGGAAGCTAAATAGGGCTCCTCCTGGTTAGAATAGAATAGATAGAATAAAATTTATTTATTGGCCAAGTGTGTCTGGACACACAAGGAATTTGTCTCTGGTGTACATGCTCAATACTTACATGCAGGCTACAATTGACAAACTGTGGCTGCAATCATAAGGCTATAATTGACAAACAATGATTACAATCCTAAGATACCAGTTAGTCCTTACATGAGAGATTTCCAGGAATGTAGGGATGTTACCTAGATCACGAAGATGGGGGAATCCCTGGAAAGACAACAGCAGGAGGCAATCTGTGCACTGATATCAAAAAAATTGCATGGACTAAATGAAGACAACCAAAGAATCCTGGACCATCCTAGCCAAAGGAAATGGGAGGTTAAATTCAAAGTGGACAGACTTCCTTCATCCAACCAAAGAATAATTCAAATAAAGACAATATGTAGGAACAATTTTCTGCATGTCATGCCTAGAAATCATTAATCAAAAGCAAATTTGTTTTCCCTTCATCTTGGTCTGAAAGGAGGGAATTATATTTGGAAAATACAGACTTACAGGCATGTGTTCTCTGATTCTTGTCAGTGGCATTGCCAGTTGAGATTAATAGTTAATTAATCAATTAACTGACAGCTGCATCTCGAAAGACCCTTATGTCAAAATACTAAAATTTGCAGATGATATGTAAGTGATTGGTATCATTCGAGACAACAATGAATCTGCCTAGAGACGAGAAATTGACCTTGTGGCGCGGACAGAACAATCTTGAACTGAACTCACTCAAAACAGTGGAAATAATAGTCGATTTTAAGAGAAACCATTCTATCCTATCACCTCTCACAATATTAAACAATACACTATCAATAATAGAGACCTTCAAATTTCTAGGTCCTATAATATCTCAAGATCTAAAATGGTCAGTCAACATCAAAAATGTAACTAAAAAAGCACGACAAAGAATGTTCCTTCTGAAACAACTCAGAAAGCTCAGACTGCTGAAGGAACTGCTGACACAGTTCTACAAAGGAATCATTGAGTCTCTAATCTGCACCTCAATAACTGTCTGTTTGGCACTGCAACCAAACAAGATAAACACAGACTTCAAAGGATAATTAGACCTGCAGAAAAAAATAATTGCTACAAAACTCCCATCCATTGAAGACCTGTACACAGAATGAGCAAAAAAGAGAGTGGTAAAAATAATTATGGACTCCTCACACCCTGGACATAATCTGTTTCAACTTCTTCCCTCCGGACGCCACTACAGGGCATTGCAAACCAAAACTAGACACAATAATAGTTTTTTCCCCCATGTCATCAACCTGCTAAATACCTAACTTACATAATACAATTAATGAGGAAGGTGTTTTGTGATGTGATGAAATGTGTTTTGTGACATGATGATTGTACTTTATAACATGATGAATGTACTTATGATTGTAATTGTATTCATGATAAAGATTATGGTTTGTCAATTGCAGCTTATATGTACATGACAAGATGAATGTACTTTATGATTATGAATGTATTTTTGATTGTAATCACAGTTTGTTTGTTGTATGTATGTAGGTATAGAGAATACACACCAGAGACAAATTCCTTGTGTATCCAGACACATTTGACAAAATAAATTCTGATTCTGATTCTGGTGGTTGGTCCAAAGTATCAGGAAATCACTATTGGAGAAGGGATCTACCTTGCTTGAGGGTAATTTTCCCATTTTCTAGCACAAAGGATGCAGAAGGACAATTGTTCATTGTGCCCCCTTCACAAAACAAAAGACTGTTTGGCTTTAAAATGCAAATTAAATGAGCATCTTTAGATTGTACAGCAAATTATCTGTTGAATTTGATGCATAGTGCTTTTGTCCCAGTATTTTGGTGCTTCATATGAATTCAGGATGGCTACTGTAAGAAACAAGATGCTTAATTTTCTAAGTCTAAAACAAAAAATATTCTTCTTTGGTTCTTAATCTAACTAGCAGTGAGATGTGCATTCAGCCCACATTCCTTCAAATACAGGAATTTCACAGATGGCTATTAATTAGGGGACTGATATGAAAGCATGTGGTAGTTCAAGTTTATAATTTTGTAATACATAATTAAGACTGCTCATTTTTGATGGTATAAATTTGAAAGTTGTATCTAGGAGAATATAGCAATATGAATCATTATAGTTTACATTAATTTAAAATGTCCTTTTCTGAAACAGTAATAAAAGAAGAATAAAAGTTTGGCTGTTATTAAATTTAGGGAAAGAATTTAGGGAAAAATTGAAAAGACTATTCCAAAGATGATTGTAAGAATGATAAAATTTTTGCTAGATCTATCCTGAAATATGATTTCATTATTAACAAAAATATATTAGCGATTTTTCCTTATATCAAACCAAGTAAGTTTTTATTATGGTGGTCGCACATTCAACTAGATGCATTTTTATCCACCTATCAAGATCTTTCCAATGACTTGGGATAGGCAGATATTGCTGTTTAATAATAATGTATTGTAATTATGAAGGTGGATAAGAGGCTGAGCTTGTCGATCGGAAGGTCGGCAGTTCGAATTTCTAGCGCCGCGTAACGAAGTGAGCTCCCATTACTCGCCCTAGCTTCTGCCAACCTAGCAGTTCGAAAGCATGTAAAAATGCAATAGAAAAATAGGGACCAATTCGGTGGGAAGGTAACAGCACTCTGTGCGTTTTAGGCGTTCAGTCATGCTGGCCACAGGACGTCTTCGGATAACGCTGGCTCTTCGGCTTAGAAACGGAGATAAGCGCCACTCCTAGAGTCAGACATGACTAGCATGTATGTGTGGGAAACCTTTACTTTTACCTCTTGTAATTACAGTTCCAATCAGGGTAGCATTTTTTTGTAATATAAGGATGTTCAAGGGAGATAAATTCAATATTACAAGATATTAAGGAAGTCCTTTAAGTATTTTTCTAGGACATCAGTCACAATTGTATTATTTGTTCAGGATCTTATCAGAACTCTGAAAGTACAGGAAAGATAAGATAATAAATACCACTCTTTAACATAGTGAAGTTGAAGAATAAAACAGAGTGTCTGTTCTGCAGGACCAACTATTTTATACAACTTTTGGAAATCAAAATTGGAGTAAGATGTTTTGGTCAGCTTAGATGGACATAGAAAGAAAGTAAGTAGGGTTTGATTTGGTTCTGAAGAATAAAGTGCTACCAAAATATAATTATCTGGGAAATAGGTGTAGTTTATGTTAAAAATTGGTATGTTTGTATGGTAAAATTGTTTAGCTTGTATAGTGCTTGCTCCCATTTTTGCTAAACAGACTGATATATGAACCGCACCTTTCTTTTGTCTTCTATAGGAACAGGTATTCTTGAACTTCAGGTTTTACCTACCCACAATGCATGATTGGTCAAGAGAAGCCATCCAGGGTGGGATGGGGGAGGAAAAGGAAAAATGTAGCTGTCCGTTGCTTTTTCCAATAAAAATATTATTTGTTTATTATTCTCCAACTTATTTTTTTGCAAATGTAATTCAGTTTCATTCATAAATATACACAATCTTTTAAAATGTTGAAGTCTGTGCATGCCAGAAGAAAAAAGCATCCTCAAAAAAGTAGTTGGTTTGGTATACTTTAAAACATAATTGGGTCAGTGAGTGGGAGAACAAGGGCAGAACCAATTGTGCTGCCATTCATGTTTTGGGAAAATAAAGCTTGAAGAGAAGCAGTCAGAAATGTGAACGAAATTTGGGTTTTTTTTAAAAAAAATATTGTCCTGGTTATGGTTGCCCCATTAATGCGTCTGTCTGGCTGACGATCTTAACTAGGGCTTATTTTCAGGGTAGGGCTTATATTTACGATCAGCCTGAAAAATCATGCTAGACCTTATTTTCGGGCTAGGTCTTATATTCAGGGAAATAGGGTGATAAAAGATGAGGGATTGATAGCCTTATAACCGGAAGAGAATGCCAAGGAATTATTCAGTTTGGTTCAATACAGCACAATTGTTCTTGCATGTCAACATTTCTCTTCATATAGATATTACCTCAAATGTGTAGATAGTGACTGCTGCTAAATAACCTTAACTGGCTCACCTAGTCTTTGCTATTGAAATGGTTCTTTCTATGGTTTCAGGTGACTTCTATACGGCAAGAATATGAAAGCAAACTGAAAGGTCTAATGCCAGCATCTTTGCGGCAAGAACTTGAAGACACAATTCACTCACTAAAATCTCAGGTAAAAAATTTATGTTCTATTTGTCAGCATAGTACAGTAGCATGTAATTTTGGGTTTGCTAGTTCAAAGAACTGACAAAAATATCCATAGGGATACGGACCCGAGAAAGAGTGGGGTCCCAAATTAGGGTTTGTGAAGTTACATTTTTTTCAGTTTTTTATTGAACAAGCAAACACATTCCAATACTGTGATGTACTAACTCCTCTTCAAGCAAGAACATTTAGGAGCCACTTGTTACTTGGAATAATTTTGCTACCCTGACATTCCTTTAATACCAAAGGTTTTTAGAACAAGATCAAGTGGATAAATAGCAATTTTTAAATCAATTCACACTTTATAAGGTAATCATCAGTAAAAGTTTTCTTTTGTGGCAGATATAGTTAACAAAATAATAGTGTGACAGAAGACTATATTAACCGGTCATCTGTTACTTCCTGTAATTACTAAGACATCAGTAGGTATCCAGCTAAAATCAAAGACTAGAAAACCTTACATGTACTTACATTTTTTCAATCCATAGTCTCAAAAAGGGACTATCATTTTTTATCTGGAAATGGTCCATTTGGAATCGTCATCTTATAATGCTATTTCTAAAGGAATTGTCATGACAGTGAGTACAATGTTCCCTCTTGATAATGGCAGGTGCTTTATGGGTGTTGTTGATACTACCTCTGATTTTAAGAAGGAATTCCTGCTGGTGCTCGGATTCATCCAGTGTTGCTATTACAAATAACAAAAGGGAAGAACGGATTATCTAGGAAATTAGTTAATAATACATCTGACTTATGACTGGCATGCAAACTTAGCGCTGTTAACAACTGAAAATCCCCCAGTTTCCAGTGAAGTGGATTTGGGGTTGAAATTTGATTTCAGTCTTCAAAGCTTCTGCTAGCATACATAACATTTCAAAGGAGTAAAAGTAACGCCAGTCTTTTAAAACAGAGTGCTCATATACAAAGCATAGCTTGCAGCTGCCTGTGCAATGAACTACAGTTTCCAGCTACAGGCTGTTCTATAACAGCTTCTGAAACACAGGTGTCTTCTTTGAAAATTGTTGGAATTCCTATTTCAAAAACATCAGCCAGAAAGAACAGTGGAATCCTTGCACCTGTCAGGGCTATGAATTGTTCCGGAGGAATGAGAGGGCTTGGTTAGGTAAAAACACCAACAGAGCAGCAGTAACAACGAACAAATAGGAAACATTCACTTCTCAAACAAAGCTTTGCTTATATTTAAAATATGTTGGCTGCCTCCAGCTTCTCAATTTTGAGGCTTTTCACTGTGTTCTTTGTCTTCTATCCTAGCACTTTGCTAATTAACTTTCGTAGTATAGCATGCTTAAAACTTTACTTTTCCAACAAAGAGTTTTTGACCACCCTTCAAAAGTAGAATCTTATGTGTGTGTCTCACAAAGACATATGTAATCCATTAATGTTGATGCTTAGATTGCAGAACTCGGTATTCTTATGCCAGTGTTCAATTTTGAAATTATTGCATTTCTTGTAAACAAAATTTAGGGATAGCATCCCCCCCCCCCAAAAAAAGTGTAATACCACATGAATGTAGAACATGGATAGTATTCTCATCGACTTGATCTCTGTTTAGGCTGATTGACATTGGGATATCAATTTCTAGATTATCAAGTCAGAAACAGGGTTTAAACAATATATCTGAGGAACCGCAAGCAAATATATTCATAAGTCCTTTATATACTAGAAGCTCTTCAGTCACAACTACTGTATTTTCTAGGTAAATTTTTTACGAAAAAGAGCATCGATTCTACAAGAGGAACTGAGCACATATCGTACCAGAAGGTAAGCTAGTATAACCTACTCAGATTATTAGCATGCTTTTAGTAAGCACAGCCTCTTCAAAAGGTTGCGCATCTATAATTTTGCAGTTTAGTCGGTCTCGAACAGCTGTCGGGTACAAGTCTGATCTGAGTCTTGCTTTAGCATATCTGAGACATTGACTCAATTTATGGTTACAGGGCTATGAAGTGTCGGCATCTTTTGAGACAAAGTACAATGATACAGTTTATAATCTTCAAGATTGTATCTTAAAAGCCCAAGATCTTTACCTTCCTTGGCTTTTTTTAGATTGTTCTTCCTGTTATGCAAAAATATGCACAAATGTTGCAATAACAGCCCAAAGGTGCTTTGTACTCTTTGAAAAGAATGACTCACAAGAGTGGTTATGTCACTTCAAAGTGATGTCACTACTTTCTTTCTTTTTCTTTTCTTTTTGCAAATTAAGAAGAGTCTTGACTTCTGCAACATTATTTTAGGGTTATAGGATATGTAAGTACCACTTAATTAAACTGATAGAAGGCATGACTCTTAATATAAAGCTAGATCACATCTACTGAGTAGGGCTTTTCATAGACTTTTGCCACACTTCAATTATGTTGCAAGAGCTGTGCATAAGATTCTGGTCCAGTTTAAACTTGAATATTTTTTGCACAAACCATTGTATCTTATAGTCCTGTGATTTCCTGTTAGTCTCTCATCTAAGTACTAAGAGTTTTGATTAGGATCAGTCGAGGTCACATAAGTGCTGACAACTGTTATGATGAAACTTCAGATCTTAACTCCATAATCTGCTTTCTGGTCTTCAGTTGTTGTTCTCTTCCTGGTAACCATAGTTTCCCAACTGAAGCCGTAATTGAAAATTATTCTGAATTAATCCAAGAAGTCTTTCATTCTAGTACTTAATATCTGTGTAGTGGGGCATTGTTTCCAGGAAGTGAGAAAGAATCCAAAAGATGTTAGGATTGTCTGTGGTACAAAATAAATGGATGAGTGATGAGAGTATTTTATTCTTTAGGTAATTACTGAAGGTGACGGTTTGATTCCAGTGTCAAATGGATTTCTTTCAGCAGGTTTGAAGATTTGGATCTTTTGAATTAATCTGGGAGATCAGTGCTTGTTTTATAAAATTAGATTGTGTAAGTAAGGAAGAAATGTACACCCCTTATTCATTACAGTATTTTAAGTTACTACACATTTGAATCATTTTACCATAAAAAAGATTGTTTTTGATATATTCACTATGTGTACCTTATTAATTTACATATGAAAAACATAATTTTGTTTGCTCACATTGCTTTTGCCCCTTGTTTCATAATGCAGTTTTTTTAATACATGCTAAAATCAAGTCCTTATTATATTATATTATATTATATTATATTATATTGTCCAAAACATGTTAAAACCTATTGCTTCATGTTCATATGTTACATTATTAAAATATTTTTGTACATTTTTGTTTCAACATTATTTCTGTTTTCAATATCTTATTTACTGCAAAGGGTTTCTGCAACAAAGCATAAGCGTTTACAAAATTCTTTTGTTGTGGTTTGTATGGCAGGATACACCTTTTAATTCTGCTGATTTTGCATATTGTTTTGACTGCTCAGTTTGAATATGAGTATAGTAAGAATATATATTTTATTCTGAAATGGGTCACTTCTCAATCATGTGGTATAGCATGACAGTTAATACTGTTTCACAGAGTGAATTCTATCTACTGACCCCTCTCTTTAGGATATAATTATATGGTTTATTTCCTTGTGTCAGTTCCCATTTAGTGTACTGTTGCTATTTTCAATGTCATGCATAGTCATTAATTACCTGATGTGATTAGGAAATAACAAGCCTAAAAAAGAACTAAATATTTCCATTAGGAGAGACTAATTGCATGATTGCATACTTTCCACCAAGCCCCTGCATCTAATAAAGTTTCTGAAATCATTAAGTGAGAAAAGGCCACATTACTTTACTCGATTTTAAAATTGAATGCTTAGGTGAGTGATAGATGCCTATACTTAAGAAAGAAATATTAAATTAAATAACAGCCTGTTTCTGAGTACATGATATTGACTGTAAGGAGAAATTTATTTAGCTCTCTAACATACACTATATAGATGTATTAATTAGACCTTTTTGTCTCTCACAACTGAAGTAGCTCTGTGTACAAGTATTAAAATACTGAACTTTTGATTACCAAGTATTTTGACAAGAAAGTTTGGTGGATAGTTCTTATTTTGTGAGAAACAGTAATTGGGATATTTTTAATGCATTTGGCATTCTTACATATTCAGAGTGCTTTGTCTAGTTGTCTTTCTTAGGATCCTATAAAGTGAATGACAATTACTATCTCCTCTTTTGCAGAAGAGGGGATAAAGGAAAGCTTGCCTAAGGTCATTTTATTTGTTCATGGCAGAAGAGAGTTTCACATCAGGAACTCCCTGATTTATGAATTATAGTAATAGGATTATTAATATTTTCATTTAGTAAGACTGCCTATGGCATGTGCTAATTTCAGAAAGTACAGTGGAGGTTAAAATACAGAGATTGCTTTGCCTGTTAATTCTTCAATAGTAGTTTTGTTGGTGATTTCCTTCCATGTCTTCTCCAGCTGAGTTTCCCTTGTTACTTCCAGCTATACTCACTGCAGAATGGAATGAGCATACAGATAATCTTCAACTTATGACCACAATTGAGTCCAACATTTCTGTTGCTAAGCAAGATAGTTGTTAAGTGAGCTTTGTCCCATTTTAGGGTCTTTGTTGCCACAGTTAAGTGAATCACCACAGTTGTTAAGTTAGTAACATGGTTGTTAAGTGAATCTGGCTTCCCCATTGGCTTTGCTTGTCAGAAAGTTGCAAAAGGTGGTCACATGACCATGGGACACTTTAACTCATAAATATGAGTCAGTTGCCAAGCATCTGAATTTTGATCACATGATCATGGAGAAGCTGCAATGGTCATTAGTGTGGGAAATGGTCCTAAGTCACTTTTCAGTGCTGTTGTAACTTCAAACAGTCATTAAATGAACTAGTTAAGTCGAAGATTACCTGTACCTATAATGTAGGATCAAGGGTTCACATTTCAGGCACTCCCAAACATGAAGGAAAGCACTACTAAGAACACGAGCATGTGCAAAGACTCCAGATTAAGAATTCTAAGCACTATGAGCAAGCAAGTGAGCAAGCACTAGTAAATTAAAGGTTTTATATGCAATTTAGGTATCCATGGCTATAAATCAGGAATCCAGTTCACGGCCCTGGATAGCTAATAATGTGACCCTACAAGATCGTAAGCTTTTATCATTATTGTTTGATTTTATATTATAAAATTATATTATATATTTTTATGTATGGCCTGAGATAATTCCTCTTCACTCTATGTGGCCTAAGCAAGTCAAAAGGTTGGACACCCATGCTATAAAAAATAATGATTTATTCTGTACTATTTTATAGAAAGTACGTGCTCGTTTAATTAACTATGGTATAGCCTGCCTTTTAATATTTTTAAATTAGAATTAAGGGTGAACCTACCTTACTGCAGATGCAAGGTGACATTTTGGAGGATACATCTTAGAGCTTATAATTTAGGGATTTTTGAAGAATTCCTTCTTTCTCCAGCCTCAGGACGCCTGTAGGTTAAAGATATAAACTGAAGCTTAGGCATTTTGAAGACTAAGGGCATCAAATGTAGGAAATGATCAGGCTGAGCCTGAGGGTGGGGTCAAACACATCCTCAGTTTGGAGTCTGTACACCAACATAAAAGACCTGTCCAGCCCCCCTTGAAGTCTGTTGATCTTTATCTAGAGCCAATTTGCCTTGACCATTAGTAGGTCAGATTCTTGTGTGTAGGTAGCATGAAATAAATTTGTAGAACTTTTGAACTCTCCTGGTTTCTGATTTCTGACATGAGCAGAGATTAAGCATCTAAGGATGAATTGAGCAAACCAAAACTTGTACTCAATATTTAATGTATGCCTACCTAAGCCTTAAGGTACCTCTTATTATTATTCATATACACATATGCACACTTCTAATTAGGTATCTCAAATTTAATCCCATTATCTTCACACCTCTAGTAATAGGTCAGATCCTCCATTATATTTTGACCTTTGAAGTGTTTCAGGAATAGATTATTTAGTCTTAATTTTTCTTCTCTGGAAAGATGATTGCTGTAGTGCAGAGGTTTTCAACCTTTATCAAGCTGCAGACCCCAAAACATCTCCTTGTTACATGGCGGACCCCATTCTCACAAATTCAACTAATCACTAATCGACAATTCATGTATATTATTTTTTTCTTGACCTTGTCTGTGGACCTCCTGGCAACCTGCCAAGGAGCACAGTTTAAAAGCCTCTGCTGTAGTGAATGTTATCTATGCTTTTACTGAGTTTCCATATTATATTCCTGTTCATGGTTTTTTTTTAAAAAAATTGCATATATGTTTTTTTTTATTTCAGTTGAAATATCCCATCTCTTTCTTGGATATGTATGTAATATATATTGATGGCTTAATTATAAGATGTGGGTGTGGGTTTATTTTTTTGCCTCCCGCAGCAGTACTGATGGCCTGCTTTTATTAGTTGTTCAACTCTCTTAAAAAAACAACTTTATTAGTTCACGCTGTGTTCAGGCTTGCCCTTGGTAAATAAGGTTCTAACACTGACAGAAAGAAAATACTTGTGATTGCTTTAATAACTAGGAAAGGTTACACTAAAAATATAGGGCACCCTTGATGCTAAGTAGTTCTAACACATCATACAGAAAAAGTATGGGTTCTTTTTTTAAATATTCCTCTGCCTTTTGAAATCTCAACATGCCAAAGGCACCAGCATCAGATCTGGTTTTGAAAGGGAAAAAAGACACTAAGAACACCAAGCAGTAGGTGAAAAGATTTTGGAACACAAGGTCATTTTAATTCATACTTTTCTCTTTTAAAAAGTCTCAGCTTTGATATTTTTGCTGAGAAAAAATAATTCCTGCTTAAATTGTGTCATTAAAGACAAGTTGCCTCTTTCAAAGCAAATTATCAAAGAATGCTGAAATTGCAAAATACTGAAACAAAAGTGTTATCATTGGTTTTAAGTATGGTAACCAAGCACTTTCTTAAAATCCTTTGTGCTGTTCTCCTCCCCCCATTTACTCTTTAACTACAACAATTTAAAAACAAGCCCTGTCCTATTTACATCTCATAGCTCAAAAGCCATTTAAAATTGCTTGGTTGTTTTATTTCCAGCATTGTTCTATTAATCTTATAAGAGAGGATCTTTTGACTCTCTTATAAGCATAATCTTTACAACTAAGATTTATAAACATGACACAAATAGAATTGGTTAATTTATTCAAGTACTATTTTCAGCAGATCTCTTTAATGACCTTTGGCAATAATTACTTATGAAATTTAATTGGACATTCCACATCCTCTTTTAGACATTTATCAATGTTTTATAATCTTTTCATTCTTTTCTCTGAATGTGAATAATCAGTGTAACCAGAAAAGCTCAGAATAGAAGCATAACTTATTTAAAGATGTATGTCTTCCATAGCGCTTTGATCTTGAATACTTCTTTGTTTTGTCAGGTCCTCTTTCCTGGTATCTATTCAGTTCTCTAAGCACATTACGTATTGTAAATATAGATACATTTTTTTTTGCATATTTCCTTAACCTTTCATTTTTTTTCCATTCAGAGCATAACTTATAGAGGTTGTGTAGACGAGAAGTTTTTTCAGCAAAATGACATTTCTTTGTGCGTCCATGGAAATTCTCAATCATCCCAGTCATGGTTGTCCCAAAGGTGCTTTTTCCAAAAGGCACCTGGACTTTCTTGTTTTTTTCTTTGAAAACATTTTACTCCTCATCCAAGAAATTTCTTCTGAAGAAACTTCTTGGGTAAGAAGCAAAATGTTTTTAAATTGTGTGTTTCAGTGATCAACACTGATCTGAAAAAGATTAAGTGATGTGTGAAGTAAACCCTAATGTTGTAGTAAAAATGCCCAAATCCCTATTCCTCTAGGATAGTGATGGCTAATCTTTTGGACACCGAGTGCCCGGACGAGTTGCAGCTAATGAGTCACAGCCCATGACATCATCACCTGGCACCTCTACTTTCTTTCTGAGCATGCGCATGGCTCTATGACATCATCGCCTGGCGCCGCTACTCCTTTCTGAGCATGCTCAGCTCTGGGGCGATGCTGGGGCAACTTGGCTCACATGCCAGCAGAGAGGACTCTGTGCCCACTGCGGCACACGTACCATAGGTTCGCCATCACTGCTTTAGGACAATTTCACATTAAGGATCTAAAGGTGTATGAAACTTAGAGGTCGTGGAATGTTTGGGTGAAAATAGGAGGAAGGAAGAGAGGTTGAAATGGGTAGGCGCCCAGAGTTGCTTTTCAGACTGAGCAGTATATAAACTTAATAAATGAATAAGGACATGTTGTATATTTAAGTGCCTGAGTGTCTCCCATCATAATTCACTCATCATGTCCCACTCACTGATTCGTATCATATGTATCGTGCTACTTCATAATATAATGCTTTATAAGACTATATTTGCGAGTTCTATCTTGTAATCTTACTGGCAATAGAAAATGGAAAATCGAGCAATAATATAAAGTGAAAGAAGATTCATGTACAAAAGATTTGAAGAATTAGAGGGTTTTCTCATAAGCAATATTATCCTAAGTTATAAATTGTACGTGTTCAAGTGATGAGGTTTATAATTTTTACATTTATCCAATCAGGATATTCAAAATTTCGTAAGGGATTTAAATGTAAACTTGACCCTGATTTTCAGCCAACCAATTTTTTATGTTATCTGTATACCGTCCTGAGTCCTTCGGGAGAAGAGTGGTATATAAATCTAATTAAATAAATAAATAAATAAACTAATTTTGAAATTAAAAGGAATAAATGAAAACAACTGCGAGTGAAATGAAAACAAAATAGTATGATTGTGTGTCCATAAAACTTAAGAGGAACGGGGGAGGAATAATAAATCTGAATAAAGATAGTTTGATATTGCACAGTAGGGCTGATGAGAACATGCACTGAAATAAGATATAAGTTTAATTATGAATGAAAAAGCTAAAATGGCTATCAAAAAGTATGAGAGTCAATCGGTTGTGGATACCTAAGCAAGTGAATATCTGTAAGTCTATGATAGTTGGAAGTTACACTCCAATTAATGATGAAAATGGAAGAACCAAAGATTTTGGTAAAAAATTCTGAATGAATGCAATCTTGGGTGAAAATGTTCCGTTAGTGACATATTCACTATCTTCTTATTTTGAATTTGCAAAAAAAAAATTGCACCCAGAAAGAAAGAAATTAGATTATAATTTACATAAAAATAACATTTAATTTCATACTGTGTAGACGCTGTGTCGGTTTCTGCTCACTTAGGGATTTATTGACATAAAAATTTAGTTAGTATGCCTAAATTCTTGCAAAAGATGCAAGAATAGAAGAGAAGAGAATTTATTGGCCAAGTGTACCTGGACACTCAAGAAATTTTTCTCCAATGTATATGCTCAATACTTACATACAGGTTACAATTGACAAACAATGGTTACAATCCTATGATGCATTTATTATCATAAAGTACTTTCATCATGTCGTGTTCGTATTAGGTGCATTTGTACTCAAAGTACATTCATCATGTTATCATCTTATGAAGTACAATCATCATGTCACAAAGCATTTCATCATGTCACATATCATAACATTTGTGGCAAACCATGTCAGAAAACACATTCATCATGTCATACAATTTTGCTATAGGTTTGGGACAGTCTATATTGAACAGACATAGAATACTAGTAATCACTTTACAAGTCAAACTTAGAATACTAAATGGCACAACTATTATATATTTTAAGATGTAAGCAACAGTTATTGTCATACAAATAAGAGAATAGGTAATAGGTAGTAAGTAAAAGAAAAGATGAGAAGGGTAATATTTCTACTAGGTGTTTTAACAGTGTTGTGAAGTTAGTTTTTAGCAGGTTGATGGCATGGGGGAAGAAACTGTCTTTATCTGTCTTAAATTGCAATGCAAAGAACCAGATACAGTTTAATCACATTGCTTCATCAGCTAAAAAGTTTTGGACCTATTTATAGTCCCAATGGTTGTCAACTTGAAGCTGATGGTAAGTCAATATTTATTTATTTATTTATTTGTTTGTTTGTTATATTTGTATGCCGCCCCTCTCCTCAGGGCGGCTCACAACAAATCAACATTAAGAAATATTTAAAAGACATTTAAAAAGCTTTAAAACACACTCACACACCATACATGGCCAAATCTCACCAGATCGCCAGGCAAGATCAAAGGTTCCAAGCCTGCCGGAAAAGCCAGGTCTTCAAGGCTTTTTGAAAGGCCATTAGGGTGGGGGTGGTCTGGATCTCTGGAGGTAACTGGTTCCAGAGAGCTGGAGCAGCCACAGAGAAGGCTCTGCCCCGCAGATCCGCCAACCGGCATTGTTTAGCCGATCTTACTGGTCGCTGGGAGACATGCGGTAGAAGGCAGTCTTGGAAATAGCCTGGCCCCAAGTCATGTATGGCTTTAAAGGTGATAATCAACACCTTGAATTGTGCCCGAAGCCCAACAAGGAGAAAGTGCAGCTCATGGAGAATTGGTGTAATGTGGGTGTACCTAGGTTCGCGCAGCTGCATTCTGGACCAGCTGCAGTCTCCAAACACTTTTCAAGGCTAGCCCCATGTAGAGCACATTACAGTAATCTAACTGTGAGGTGATAAGGGCATGAGTGACTGTGCGGAGCGCCTCCTGATCCAGATAGGATCGCAATTGATGCACTAGGCGAACCTGTGCAAAGGTCCCAGCAGTCAGATGTTGGTCTAATTTTAGCTGTGAGTCTAGAAGGACCCTCAAATTGCGAACCCGTTCTGAGGGGGACAATTTCTCTCCCCCCAGAACTAAAGATGGACAGTCAGCATAATCGTTAGGAGGCAATACCCACACCCACTAGGTCTTGTCTGGGTTAAGTCTGAGCCTGTTGACTCCCATCCAGACCCTTACAGCCTCCAGGCACTGGCACATCACATCCACTGGTTCACTGAATTGACACGAGGTGAAGATATATAGCTGTGTATCATCAGCATATTGCTGATATCTCACCTCGAATCGTTGAATGATTTCACCCAGTGGCTTTATGTATATGTTGAATAGGAGTGGAGAGAGGACCGAGCCCTGAGGTACCCCGCAAACGAGGGGCCTAGGGGTCGACCTCTGTCCTCCCACCAACCCCGACTGTGACCGACCAGAGAGATAGGATGAGAACCACCACAATATGGTGCCTCTCACTCCCAGCTCTCTTAGTCATACAAGAAGGATACCGTGGTCAATAGGGTGAAGAACACTGTATGCATTTAAAAAAATATTCACTTCATGTTTGTCAAAAATATTCGATGGCTGGGTTTTATAAGGCTGAAGATTTGTGAGTCCCAACTCAGAATTGTTATGCAGATGCACCAAATCATTTTTACCAAACTTTCAAAGGCTATAGTGGAAGAAGTCATCCTTGCAAAGTACCATGCAAAAAGTACCCACAAAGACCATTGTATCATATGAAGCTTCTCGACTTTCAAGCACAAAGCAGAGAAGATAAAAGGCAGACATGCCCAAATGGGTGGAAATAGACAGTATATGTTTCCTGTCAAAATGAATTGATCGCTTTAAAAGACTGACATTGAAGATTCTATTTTTATAATTCTGTATTTGGGGTCCAGCTAAACATAAACATGGTTGGAATTCAGATGGTAATCTGATTGACAGTAACCTTTGTTTTGATGGGCTACATCAAATTGGAAGGACATTCAGAATGCTTCAATTAAATGTTTTTACTGGTTTTTTTTTCTCTCCCTTGCTCCCCCT
>JANHFO010000623.1:186770-199638 GCA_032468095.1 Pareas carinatus
GAGGTGCTGCGTTTTCCCTTGATAGATCTGCTGGAGGCAGCCAGGCGCAGCAGTGTAGCGCCGTTTGCCCGTAGCAGCTTCCTTCATTTTCTGTACAAAGAGAGGGAGGGCGGGGAGGATGGGGGGAGAAGAACAGAGGGAGAGAGAGGGAGAAAGATCCAGGACACTGTTGAGACAACACTACCTCAAAGGTGCCCAGTGTGTAGCCAGGAAATAAATTACCAGCCATTCTCTGATCTGCCACCATTTGACTCCTTTGCTTTCCCTCCCTCCCTCCTCCGCTCCCTTCCCTTTTCTCTCCTCCCGCTCCGTCTTATTTTTATTTTAATTTCCAACTCCTTTCTGTTTATGCTCCACTTTTATTCCTTGAGTTAAAGTCTCTCTCCCCCTCCCGCCTCCGACTTTTCCATTTGATGTTTGACAACAGTCTTTGAAGATTTTCTACTTCAGAGTAGCTACTGATGGGCTGGTTGTACTACAGAGAGAACAAGCAGGGTTCCTCGGAGTGCGACCAACTGCTCCTGCCGAAGGCAAACGCTATTGGGGAAGATGTCACTCCATGAGGCCACAGCACTTGCTCATAAAAATCCAAAGCAGACCATGCCTAGTTGCGGTCGTCTTTTCATCCAAACATGGAGACACAACAAGCTGAACGGAGCCAGCCAGCCTGCTCCTCGAGCTGAGCTGCCTTCGCTCGCGCCGCCTGCTAAACCTGGCTCGTTGTCTCTGTCCCCGCTCTGCATAGAGAACCCACCGGCTCCCCAAGGAAATGACCCCCGTGGAACCCGCCACCTTCGCGGCCGAGCTCATCTCGCGGTTGGAAAAGCTCAAGCGAGAACAAGAGACCATGGATTGCTTGGAGGAGAGGCTGCAGCAAATCACAGAGGTAGGGACCTGACCCCCCACTCCCCTTGCATGGGTTCCTGCTTGATGGGGGGCCCCCTTTTGCTGAAGGGGAGGGTGGGCGAGAGGGTGGGCGGGAAGAAGGAGGCATGAAAGAGAGTGAGACAGAGGAAGAGAGAGAGAGAGAGAATAAATCTTGGCTCAGGTCATCCTTCCGTGAAGAGGGAGGACCAGGTGTTCAGATGCACTGCAGTCACACATGCTAGTGAAACGAGAGCAAAACTGTTGTGCCTGTTTGCTGCCAGCTGAGGTCTCTTGGGGTTATGTGCGCTGATGCCTCAAATTGTGTCAGCATCTATGTATCCAGTCACTGACCCCAGATGTCTGTCAAGGGGGGGCAGGCACGCATAATGTCTGAAGAGCTTACGAGGACTCCTCGTTGAGCTCTGCTGATTGAGGCATTGTCCTTCACGTTTTGTCCCGAAGGATGACGAAAAGGAGATCTCTGACACGCCGGTCGCTGCCCAGGGCAACCGAGAGCTCGCAGCCTCGACACATCAGCAGCAGCCTCTCACACTCCTTCCCACCGGCAGCTACGAAGATGATCCTCAGGCCATTCTGGACGAGCACCTGTCTCGCGTGCTCAAAACCCCCGGGTGTCAGTCTCCCGGCATGGGGCGGCACAGTCCTCGTGCCCGTTCCCCCGACCAACTTCCAGGGGGCAAGTTCCTGCTGGCCACCCCGGGCAAGGCCACCGGGCCCACGGCTTGTGCTCTTCTCAGCAAAGGGTTCGTCACCAAGCAGACCACCAAGCACGTTCACCATCACTACATCCACCACCACACCATCCCCAAAACGAAAGAGCAGATCGAAGCGGAGGCAGCCCAGCGGGTCCAGTGCTTGTGTGCCGGGGGCAGCGATTATTATTGCTATCCAAAATGTAGAGGGCACACGAAGGGGGGCGAACTTCCGGTCGCTCCGCTGGAGCCATTTGGGTAAGTTTCCTCCTGAGGAAGAGTTCTAATGGCTTGGGATGGCCGGTGTTGGTCCACAGCTTTGGGGATTGGACCTGTGTGTCTTAAAGCTAGAGAGTTGGTGCAATGTGGGGAGTGTGGAGATGGAACCAGGGAGAAGAAGCACATCCAAGTGTGGGTTTTAGCAGAACTGTTGCCGTGTAATGACTAGCCACAAGAGACTAAGTGTTGTTCTTCTCTCTCTGATGGAAGCCTCAGCAGAACTGGGACCCTTCCCAAAAGGAACTGTAAACTCCAGGATGGCCTTGCCGTGCCCTGTGGTGGAGAAGGAGGTGGCCTCCCTGCCCCACCAGGCATACAGCTACCCAGTGGGGAAGGCGATCGCTCCCAGAACGTCTGGCAGTGGATGCTGGAGAGTGAAAGACAATCTAAGCACAAGCCCCATAGGTAAATATCAGCTGTCTGCAACACTCTTGCTCCTGGTAAATATTTATCTATTACACAGCTGTCTATTTTTACAATCACTAAAAACAAATGAAGCTCTTTTGCTCCTCCGGTTTAATATGAAAGCTGTTCCACGGAACCAGAAAAACCACAAAAATGTCATGTTTTTGGCAAAAAAAAAATTATCGCTTTTCATGTTATGACAGACTTCCCCTCCGGTTTTCCCCCCCTTTTCTTCTCGTTGAGAGTGCACAGAACAGAAGCTGCTATGAAAGGCCCATATTTCAGCTTTTATAACCTTGCCCCTTTGGTCCCTTGTCTTTTTCCAGCACGCAAAGCACGAAGAAGGCCTACAATTCTGACTCCATCAGAGGCACATCTGGGGAGCGTCCGGCCCGCCACCACCAGTGGGGCAACAGCAACCACCCACGGACTGTGCAGCCTGCCCACCCCTTTGTCCAAGATCCTGCCATGCCTCCCCTGACTCCACCCAACACACTGGCCCAGCTGGAGGAAGCTTGCCGCAGACTAGCTGAGGTGTCCAAGCCACAGAAACAACGGTAACTTCCCACAGGTTTGGGTGTCAAAAGTGGAAGGGCCCCCACTGGGTTGTTGGGTTGGTGTCTGCTAAAAGAAATCCTATTGAAGACAGGCTAGGCGGAATATTCTGGAACAGGCCAGCAAAAGACTTAGATTGTCTAACAAAAGCATCTGCAAACAGAATCTTTTCAAAGTCTCTATTGTGTTGCTCAGGGCAAAGGTGTAGAGTCAGATCAAACGTGTAACAGAACAATGGCAAAAGGGAGATCAGATTCATAAAGCTCATTTACCCTCACCAGAGATTTAAATTTGTTTATGAATATCTTGTGAATTGGTTTGATACTTGCCAGGCTTCTAAGCCACTCCGTTCAAACTGACTCTGGGAGTAATATACAGTTCCCCCAAATCCATAACTTGGTTAAAATAGGCAAGGAGGCTAATAAAACTTGGAATGAAAGATAAGGGTTCATATTTGACCACATCAACCTAAGGCCTTTTCAGTTTTACTTTTGAGATACCTTTGAAAGATGAAACAAAAGAGCTGAAACTGGCTTCATTTTCTGAGTTAATTTTTGACTTGCGCAAGTTGGCGCATAGACTGATTTATTTATTTATTATTAAATTGATTCCCCTTCCAATTTTTTTTTTGCTATCAAGCAACTGGAACAGTTAACAGTCTTATCTATTAGCATGCACCCAATCAATTGTAATCTCTCTAGTCAAAGCAATTTGATTCTTCCGAATTTAATCTGATTGGTTGGGTTTCCTTAAAGACGCCCTGTATGCTTCTGAAACAGAAGCCAGTTGAGTGGTTGGATTATAGCTCTGGCCTGTCTTTGGATCATGCTGAGATACTTTAGGCTTTAGTATGGGTAATATTTTCTTGCTTATTTCAATACATCGGTCTTAAGTGCACAAATGAAATTTGGAGAAGATTAATGTTATTCCTGTATCTCTTCCCTTTCCTCTCCCATTTCCTATCCTTCAGATGTTCAACTTCAAATCAGCTTAGAGATCGGAACCACTTGGCTTCGGTACCAGGAGGGAACGGCCCTTTCTGCACGGCAAACACAGCATCGGAAGAGTGAGTGCAATATATACAGTATACAGTAGAGCTTTCTGGTTTTTCAAACCCAATTTTATCAGTGGACTATTGCTTTGAAAGTGGAGCATTTACAAGGAAGTTTTGGTTTTGATTTTTAAGGCCTCTAGCGAACACCAAGCATTTTCAAACTCCGGTTCTCTAAATTGCCCTTTTTTTTGTTTGCATTCCAGATAAATGGGCAAAGATTGGTGGATTAGTTTAATTACAGGATAGTTCTTCTTTGACAAGGAATCTGCTAAAGTCTAAATAATTAAAGTTTTCTTTCTTAGATGCTGCATCTTAAGCAATGAGTAATGTTTGAAGTCCAAGCTTAGCCACATGACTATCCCTTTTCATTTTTAATTGGCTGACCTTAAGCCAGCTGTCTATGCTAGTAGCTTTTTTTTTGCTTCCTGAAACCACTCTACAAAGACTTGGAACAAATTAGGAAGAGTAAATTATGGCAGAGTAGCCTTCAGTGACCTTTAGACGTGCCAAGTCTGGCTTGTCTCAGACACTGCCTTGTCTTCATACCCCTGAAGTCTCTTCTTTCTGCAAGAGGTTCTGTCTTCTCAAGGTGCCCAGGGTGGAAGCAGAACTTGGCTTTCTCTTCCTTTTTGACAGTGGTGTCAAAATATCAAAACAGAAGTGGCATTTCTCTGGTTTTTTTGCCCAGGTCTGAGATACTATAGCAGTGGCAGCTTTTGATGTGCTGTTCCACATAAGCTAGGACTTTCTCAATTTAGTTCAGTGTGAAGGGATGTATACATGGAATGTATGTGCAAATTCCTTGGCATCGTAGGTGAATTGGAAGATCTGAAAACCCAGATTAGGGATAGAAAGTGATGGAGAGACTCTCACCTCTGCTGTCACTAGGAATTGAGAATGGCTTGATGGAACATACATATATGCAGATTAGAGTACTTCCAAAGTTTGGGTTACGGACCTTAGGCTTCCCCTGCCCTGTAAAATAGACATCGTAAATTATTATGGAGGCTCAGATATAGCCCCTACAGTATTATCAAAAAATTAAGCTGCTGTGAAATGTCCGTATGAGCTATCCATTAAACAAATAGCTACTTTCCTGTTCCATCCTGGAGCTTTAGACAATGTTGGTCCTTTTGTTTCTTTCCATTACTGCTATCTTTGTACACACACACACGCACACGCACACGCACACACACACACACACACACACACACAACCTATGGAGGAGATAAGCAAATCACTGGAGTAAATCTGTGGAATCTGTGGACATCTCTACTTAGTTCCAGGCATTTTGGCGAATGGTCAGAAATGATGAGAATGGAGTACTTTAAACAATCTAAAGATGAATCAATCATATTTTTATTAGTACTCAAAAGCTCTGGAGAAGAGCTGAAATATATATAGTTTTCTAAAGGGTATAAGGTTGGGGTATGTTCTACACACAGGGGAAGTGAGGTGTTTTGGGCCATGGAGATCGCTATCAAGAAAGCACATTGTTGAGCTCTCATCTCACATGGGATAGGGACCATTGGCAAGTCAAATCCTTGATACAGGAATGCACAGGCGAGATATCCCTGTAGGTCCCTTGGAATTAAAAGCAAATCAGCAAACGGTGTGGAAACTGCAGCATTAAGGTGGTTAGCAGCATTATCAATGGTTAGCAGAGAAACTGCTGGACAGTTGTAGCATCCAAGCCTGAGATATCCTCAGAGGCAGACTCACACAGAATGTTCTTAGTCAGAGTTTCCCAATCCAGATAGGCCTGTACTTGACACACTTACAAGAGGTAGGCAAAAGCCATGCCTTCCACCTGCCACTTTCCTGGAGGTCCCCCAAACTGTAGACCTCTTCTACTTGGGGAATACATATGGCACTTGGATAAGGTCAGACCTATCACAGACAAAGAACAACACCCTGACATGCAGGGATTTAATTTGACCTTGTTTTGACTCATCCAGGCCCTTGCAGCCTCTAAGACCTGGGTCAGGATTTCTGCAGGATTTCTGACCCAGGATTCCTGGGATGGACATATTGTGTATAATGGCAATATTTCACTCCAGGGATGGATGATCACACCAATGGTTTCATGTAGATACTGAATAATTTGGCTACTGTTGCAAAGGAGAAGAAGCACTGGAAAATTACGTTTCCAATTCCCGACTCTTGCATAGAGTTCAAAAGTATACTGTGGGCTATCATATTCAAAACCACCAGGGAGTATAATAGGACTAGGATAGATGAAGCGTCTTCATCTTGGTCTTCAAAAGGATAACTCTTGCAAGAGTCATGATTTGTTTGAAAACAAGGCCAGCTTAAAAAAAAGGAAAGAAGACAAACCAGAGATTGGTCAAATAAACCATGATTATTTTGTATTTCTGCAAGACTTACTCTGGCTTATTCACCCAACATTTTCATAAAAATAATATGGAATGAAAAAGTTATACAAGACTGCAGGATCATTGATAAAGTAGAATTGGAAGTCTACAGTCAGTAACTTAATATATAAAGACAGAAATCATAAAAAACAAGTTGTTTGTTGAGGTTTGGCTATTTGACCAGTCTCAGAAAATCTTCATGAACTTCTATTGAGGATTTTTAATAATAAATTAACACAAAAAAATTCTGAAGATTTCTAGACAGTACTTAGCCCAAGACATTTATACATAAAATGATGAGGTATTTTTTTTTAAAAAAACCTCTGAAGTCTCAGTGAAACTTTAGAAATATTTATTTTCTGAATCCACATGTAAAGGTTTCAGTGACTAAAAATTGTTGTGCCAGTTGGTTTCAGATATTGTACAGTGTTGTTATTTGCTTGGTATTTAGTTAGTTCAACTCTAGTCATTGTGGCTTATAAGCCCTCTTTCATGCAGTAGCCTGGGGGGAACCTCAATATGTATAAATTAATTCAAAAACTACAAAAACCAAGCCATGGCTTAGTGTGATGGTATGAATTCATTCAGTCTCAGGATTTGTTATTGCTCTGTTAAAGAATCAACCACAACCTTTTTTCTATCAAGGATCACTTGATCTTAAGCAAACAGTGAATGGTCCTGCCAATTCCATCGCGTTTCAGGATTCTTTTATTGAATGTTTGTTGGATCTTCAAAACCCTTTCTCTTTTTGACATCTCTTATTTAACACCCCCATCCTGGCACCCCCATTGCCAAGGACTGAATTGTCACTTGCAAAGGACTTTTAGGCTATGGGTTATTTGCAGACCCAGGAACACAAGTTGAACACATGTTGTCCTTCGCTTCTCTGATTAAATGTAAACAACATGAAATTGGTGATCCAAGGATAGGGAAACCAACTCGTGTATCCAACCAGATGAACTGAACAAATCCATTTGTAAAAAGATCATAGCTGAAGCAATGCTGGTGTCATTGTATTATTGTATATCACTTGAACTGTCCCAAGTTCAGTCCACATAGGGTTCGCCTCATATGTCTCCTGATGTGGCTGAAACTTCCTTCCCAGAAAAGTTGCCAAGAGGGTCTGAGCAATTTGCCCAAATTCATCCAATAATTTGAGGGTTGGGATAATCCTGCAGCTGCAGACATGTGTCCCCTTCCATCTGGACATGAAGACAATGTAGCATTGCCTTGTTGAATCTTCAAAGGTTGCAAACATCATTGCCTGGTTAAGCAAATCTCTTTCCAAAATATTTAGACTTCAACTGTGTACAATAGCTAGTTGGCCAGTCTTACTAAGCTGATAATTAAAGGCTGTATATCTCCATTGAAAACTTTGCACAATACATGCCTTGGTCTTTGTTTTTAACCCTTTGTCCACAGTCATAACTTCCCCCTCTTTTTTTTTAAATGATCCAGCAGCAATGCTCAACAACTTAGTAGGCCGTGAGTTGGAATTGTCTTCCAAATTGGGGGTCCGCTTAGCAACAAGGGTGGTTGAAGTCCACAAGGTTGGGCAGCAGGTATGGGGAAGGCTACCTCAAATTCTTCAGTATTTAATGCACAAATAAGTCTCCAGCTTTGCTTTCCTAGATTTTTCAATTACTTGATGTGGTTAGTTGACTCTCTACGCCTTTGTGTAATTGTGCCTCTGAGTGTGACATAAATGTTTTGTAAATGTTGTGAAGCCATACTTATTTCTCTCCTCCTTCCTTTATGTTTCAGTCACAAAGAACCAAAGAAACTCCCTGTTGTTCACTCCTCCCAGCCTAGTGAGTTGGTTGTCACTTATTTTTTCTGTGGAGAAGAAATTCCCTACAGGAGGCTGTTAAAGGCCCCGAGCCTGACACTTGGGCACTTTAAAGAGCAGCTGAGCAAAAAGGGAAATTATAGGTAAGCATCTTTGTGGTTTCTTTCTTCTTTTTCTTGTGTTTGCATAGACTGACTGCCAAAATAACTACGATGTATTTGTAAGCAGCCTCCCACAAGGAAAGGTTTATTGTTCTCTTTTGAAGGTTGGCTGCAACCGGTTCACTAGATGAAGTTTTTCTGACTTCTTTATGTTTACCCACTCAGCAATAGTACTCAGCAGGTGGGTCGGTTGCTCCAGCAACCGAACTGAGATCTCATCTGGTGAGTAGATGTGAGATTGTCGGCTGGCTTGCCTTTTACAAGTTGACGGGTCCACAGACTTGCATAATAGGTATCTCTTCAAAGTTCCTATTTCCTTTATGGGATGATACACTGCTGCTTTAGAAGTTTTCTTTCTTTTATTAGTTTGGTTACACTTTACCTGATTATTCTGATTTTGCCATTTGAACCCTGAAAAATAAAAGGAGCAGGGCAGTCATCAACTACAGAGATACTAGTGGAAGTAGAATTTTTGGGACCTGTATCTGATGGCTATAAATGGATATATATTCCTGCATCTTGTTTATAAGGGGAAGGATCTCTAAAACGTGTCTCCCCCCCCCTTTGGTATTCATTGATTTAGCTTTGCATAAAACAGTCAAGTGTTACCAAAGTCCCAATTGGCCATGGAAAATATTGTAACCTAATCTGTGAAAGTCAATGGCTAATTGACTTTGACTATTTTACTAAGTAAAGCATTTGTTCAAATGGCATCTGTTAAGAAAGAGTTGGGGCTTCTTTTGAGGGTAAATATTCCAATATGTTCTACAAAATTGGAGTCTATTATCTAGTGAAATCCTGAGGGCAGATTTACCCAGCAGATAACATCAGCAGGCACCTTTGATCTCCATACCTGTCTACTACTTACTCAGCTATCAGTCTAGTTCCTTATTTAAGGCTGACTTTTGAAGTCCTCGTAAGGCTTATGATCTATCTTAGGACTTCCTATGTAATTATTCAGAGAATCAACTTGTCTCCCTGTTACTGAAACATAAGTATTAAGCAGGAGTTATTATCTCTCATGATGGTAGAGAACCTCTTGAGGAACGTCTTATTGCTTCATTGGGACAGGTGGGGCTTCATTTCACAATACCACCATCTAACCCAAGAGTTAACAATATGGTGGTTGCAGCTACTATCATCCATTATCACCCCGAAAGAACAATCTATAATCTTCCCTTTTTTTTTACACCGTTCCAGTCAAAACTTCTAATTTTTGTGAACAAGAACCAATTAGAAGTATTGGAACAAATGTTTGAACTTATTTAGTCTATAATTGATTGAGCTCATAAACCATCTCAAGATTACTGCTTGACTCACAGTGACAGTGGAAACAAAGCTTCCAAACAGTCACAGGAGATCTACTCCTTAAAAGATTCTTTTTTTAAAAAAATTAAATAAGAAAATGTATTTATTTTCTAAAGGCAGGACCTGCACGGGCATCAAAGTTCTCTATTGGAGGAGACTTCGGTCTCCCTGGCCTTGTAGGAGAGATGATGGGGGATTTGAGAAAGAACCTCTGTATTTTAGGAACTTGCTCTCCAAAGCGACTTGTCTGTCCTTGACTGTTTTGGCACCAGCTTTTCATTTGCCTGTATTTTTGGACAGCTTTTATGTGATGGGTTTAGCTGACATTTACAGAGGTTCTCTCTGTTGCTGGTTGTTATTTTATGACTACGTGTCTTTTGAAGGATGCATCTTAAGGTACTTTTGGCTAGCTGCCTTGCCCTGACCAAAACTAGAATATAAATGCTTGAAATAACTAAAGGCCCATTTTTACGGATCAAAGGATATCTTCATTTGTTACCAGAATTGTACGTTGACTGATAGGAACTCCTTGTGGTCTGTACTTTGTAGGAAGCAACACCACTATGGAAACTCCAGCAGGGAGTTTCCCTTCCTTTCCTGATCCTAGCCTCAAATGAAGGGTTCCCTGATTTAATTAACTAGAACCAAACTATGTGAATGGTATTGCATGAATGAAGGTTAAATGCATTGAAAAGGGCTTGCATAGTTAAAACTCTTACTGTCTAACCTCCCACTAGCATAATATGGAGTCTCAGAGTCTTATTTTAGATCAGTGGGGACAGCTTACTCCAGAGCCTTAGATGAAATTGTTAGAGATACAATGTACTTCAATCCTTACTGAGACTAAAACTATATATGTATATATGTTATTGTTCTGAATTTTGTATTCATACTGAAGAGCTCTACCTTACAAGCTAAAGATGTAGCTTAATCCATGTTCAGCCTATTGGCAGTACAGATAGTCCTTGACTACAATTGAACCCCAAATTTTCCACGGCTAAACAAGACAGTTAAGTGAGGTTTGCTCCACTTTGCAACCTTTCTTGCCACCATGGTTAAATGAATCATTGCAGTTGTCAAGAGAGCAATGCAGTTGTCAAGCGACTCTGGCTTCCCCATGGACTTTGCTTGTCAGAAGGTTGCAAAATGGGAATCGCACGATCACATGCGAGCCCATTGCCAAATGTCCAAATTTTGATCACATGACCACAGGGATGCCGCAACGGTCATAAGTGAGAAAAACCAGCAAGACAGGCTTCGGAGGAATTTGACAAACTGTCATAAGGCACTTTTTTCAGTACCGTTGTAACTTCTAACAGTTACTAAATGAAAGTTTGTAAACTCCCTGTAATAAGAGGGTGATGGGCTAGTCTGATGGACAGAGATTTGCTTACCCTTGTGATAACCACCACGTTAGTGTAGATGTGAAGATTGGATATCCTCCCAGGATGGGAATCTGGGCGCCGTCTAGGTGTAAACAGATAGAACTCCCACTATCCTTAATACTGGCCATTCTGGTTGAATCTGGGGTGAGTCTCATTCAAACCGCATATGGAAGGCCTCAGTTCCAATTGCACTAGGTCTTCACGTGGTTGATGTTAAGTGTAGCATTGTTGAAAGCTCAAGAGATCACCACTCTCATAAATTATGCATGGATAATATTTATTTAGTAGCCCCCAACTTGTAGCCTAGTTTTAAGACAGTAGCATTTTCTCTAGTCCCAGCTGCCACATTGCAAGTAATGGAATTCTCACATGTTTATCATGCCTATGTGAATAATGCAAAGATGAGGGCCAAAAATAACCGCAAGCATAAACATCTCGGCCTACTGGATGGGAATTTTTTAACCATCTTTCCCTAAAGAGGCAGGCCCTGATTTGGTCCCAGCAGTCTAGGACAGAGGTCTCCAACCTCTGGTCTCTTTAAGGCTTGTGGACTTCAACTCCCAGAATTCCAAGGTTGGAGACCTCTGGTCTAGGAAGTTACGGATCTAACCATCGTCCTGCACAGTGGCAGACCGGGAAGTCCTTGTTTTTAGTTAACACCGGAAGGTGGGGGGAAATCTCTCTGGGCATTGCATCTTAAACCTTGGGATGCTGTAATTATTGCAGGCCGTCCTTGACTTACAACCATTTTGTTTAGTGACCGTTTGAAGTTATAACGGCAATGAAAAATAGTGACTTATGACCGTTTTTCACACTTTTGAGTGTTGCAGCATCCCCAAAGGTCATGTGGTCAAAAATCGAGACGCTTGGCAACTGGCATGTATTTATGACGGTTGCCGTGTAATCCCCTTTTCCGACCTTCTGACAAGCAAAGTCAATGAGGGAGCCAGATTCCCTTCACAACCACAGTATTAACTGAACCAGTGCAGTGATTCACTTAAGAATTGTGCCAGGGAAGGTCATAAAACCGGACAAAACTCGCTTGTCTTGCTTTACAATGGAAATTTTGTGCTCAGTTGTGGTTTTAAGTCGAGAACTACCTATACATTAAAACAGTGGCCCCAACCTTTTGGGTACCAGGGACCGGTTCTATGGAAAAATGCTTGTCCGGCGACGTGGTTTTGCATGCTGCCTCCATCTTGTGAATGGGGCTTCTCTTGTTTGTGCGGCCTGGTGCCGGTCCGCGGACCAGGGGTTGGGGACCCCTGCATTAAAAATGACTGTGATGAAGTGTGTTTTTTTTTCTTTTTAACTTTATTTTGGTACATCTGTGTACGAAAGAAACACGGACCCAAATCTGGTATGGGTGTTTTTATCTTGCACAGACACAAGGTGAAACTAATTATCTAAATGTGTTGCACCCCCAGGGATTCATTTTGATCTAAGCTTTGATTCCCCCCCTTCCTCCTCTCCTTTTGGCTGGACTTAGAGTGAAACTGCAGGTGACCTTCAGGGAAGAGGGCCATCCTGCCCGGAATAGCAGTGATTGCTTAGGGAAGGACTAGCTAACTCACCCTGGTCCCATCTGGCATTGATTTTGTTCTAAGGCCCTCTTAATAAGCCTGTCTTTGAAGCCTGTGCCTTTCATTTTAAGACACAAAGACATGCATCAGTGGCTGACACTCCACATTCTTGATTGAATGAGTCAGTTTGCAACCTAGGTGCCTGGGGTTTATTTGTCGGGTGCTTTCAGTCAGCGGGGCGGAGTTTTGGGCACCCGTGTGGCTTAAAGAGAAAGAGTAGAGTTCAGGTTTGTCCCCTGCTCTCACACACCCGCACAGACGTGCGCACACCCACACAACAAAACATCTGAGCGGGGTAGGGTATCACAGCAAGAGCAAAAAGAGGAAGCCAAGCCCAAGCCTTACAGCCGGTAGACGCCAGGGAGAGGGGGAATGGGTGAGGGATGGACAGTAG